>PVIH01028036.1:0-15853 GCA_004025045.1 Sigmodon hispidus | reverse complement strand
GTTTTGATGAAACAGATGAGTAAGTGTCCTTGAGGTATGATTAAGAATTGTTTAGATATATGCACATATGTAATGTCATTATATTTCCAGGTAGTTTATTTTCCAATTATCTGAGAAGTCACCTTAGTGATTTTCAAATTAACTCTTTGAGTATATATTTTAAGGCACTGAAGAGAATGATTTTATTATTCCACATTTTTTCCAACATAAGCTATAAACAGTGCTTTGTATCTTAGTTATTCTGACAAATATAGTACAGTAGCATTGCAGAATCAATTTTATTTACACATTCCTGCTGGCTAAGAATTTTGAACATTTCCATAACTATCATTTTGTTATTTGAAATTTTGTTGAGAATTCTGTTCAGCTCTGTACTTAATTTTACAATTAGAATAATTTGCCTTCTCTTGAGTTATTTATGTGTTATGGAACTCTGCACCCTAATGGTTTTGAAGTTTGTAAGGAGTTTTCTCATTCTCTGTTATCCCAATTTTGTTATTTAATGTGTTCTTCTCTGCAGAGCTTTCTTTTTTTCATTTAAATACTCATCTTTATTAGCATTTCAAATTACTTATATGCTAGAGATTCACAGCAAACATTGACAAGGAAAACATATACATGTTATATAACTTTCTGTGTTCCTGTAACACCACACAGAACAGTTGTTCACAGTTCCATTCATTTACCTCTGAATTCTATAATTTTATTTTTCTTAGTATTCAAACAATATTCTATTGTCTAAAAATAGATTTTCATCAATCAGTCATTAGTTAATGCCCACCTAAGATATTTTAGTTTCCTGGCCTTTGTGAGTAGAACAACATTGAATATGTATGAACAGGCATCTTCAGAATCACATATGGAATGAATTGGATATATACCTTAGAACATTATAGGTGTATTGTAGTGATATATTATATATGCTCTAAAGAAATAAAGAATAAAATTTGCTTAAAGATCATAGGGTATCCTAGCCTATAGCCACTCACTGAATTAGTCATTAGGTTAGGGAGTGGTGTCACATACCTTTAATCCCAGCACTTGAGGATTCCATACCTCTGCTCCCAGTACTTGGCAAAAACATGCTTTTAATTCAAGTACTTGGAACTTTAAAACAGGAAGTGATATGTTGGGGAATGAAAGAATTATAAGGCAAAAGGTGGGCAGACTTTGGTCCTTTGCTTTACTTTCTTTGGCTAAGGACTCAGAGAATCTGTGGATTCTGGAAGCTTGGTCTGAGGAGTTGGCTGGGTGAGGATTAGCTGTGGCTTGTTCCTCTGTCTTTCTGAACTTTCTGCTTTTCCCAAATATCTAGCTTTCAGTTTTTATTATAATACCAATTAGAATTCATGCAATACTGTATCTTATCATAGATCTATTTTTCTCATTTTTGCAGAACCTCCAAAATGAGTTTCATATTGACTGCTTCAGTTCCCATGCCCAACAGCAGTGAAAAAGTGGTCATTTATTTCACATCTACATCAGCAATTATTGCCATTCTCCTTTCTTTGTTTCACTACAGTCTTTATGACTTAAATGAGGTTAAATCATAAAATATTTTAATTACATTTCCTTTGATGATTGGGAATGCTTTATATTTTAAATGAAATTTTCAGTTTGTGCCTTATCTTCTAAGCACATTAAAAATTTACTTTGTGCCTCATTTTATAATTAGTTTGTCCTTGTGACATTTAAGTGTGTGAGAACTTTCAATTCCTCTAGGTAGTATTCATTGTTGTTTTTGGATTCAATACTACTGGCATTATATTTAAAAGAAATCACTTGTGCCAATATATTATATGCTACTACCAAATTCCTTTTCTATCAAGATAAGTGTATCAGGATATATGTTGAAGTCTTATTTAATGCATTGAGGTAGAAATGACCTAATTACTGTTGGTCTTAAAATGAACATGGTGTAAGTGTTGGAGGGAACACTAAAAGCTCTTTTTTGGCAGAATTGATTTTGGTATCATGGATTTTTTGTTTTTCAATATAAAGCCAAGTATTGTTATTTTTGGAAACGTGAAATATTATGTATAAATTTTATTTAACGTTGCATTGAATTTAAATTTTTTTGTAGAAAGAATGCCATGATAATTATGTGAGTCCTACTTAAGTAATAGATTTAGAAATCTTTTCATTTTCTGATATATTTTCAAAAACTATTGGTTTTGTCTATCACATCTTGAAGTAGTCAAATTAGATATCACAAAGAAATGATTTCCTAATTTTGATATAAAACCGTTTAATGATTTTCTGATTTCTTTGTCTGACCATTTATTAATTTTGTATAACTGAGTGAGTAGGTGTTTACTAATCTTATAATGTGCTATATTCCTGGAGTGTTATCAACAGTACAGATTCCATTATAGAAATGGGGGTGTTACCTACCTATGAAATGAGTGTTGGAACTCTAGAATGGGAGTGACAGTTACCCTGAAAATTTTGAAGTCAAGCTATACCTAAAACTACCATGTAACCTTTCAAACCTGCAGTTGCAAAGGACCATCTAAACTCTTGGGTGAAATGTATACTGTTTGGAAAGTACAGCTATACCTGAAAAGGTTAGGGCAGCTCTGAAGGCTGGAGCTACAATAAATCATGTCAGGTCTGGTGAAAATGACATCCTGAGAGTTTAGGAAGTCAGAAAATATATGAAGCAAGTATATCAGGTGTTATAGTCTCATTGAGGACATTGCAATTATACTTCTCTCCTGGAAAGCTGCTGAAGACAAACTTTGTTCAGCCTCTCTTAATGGGTCCTCCCACAAGATATCTTCTTCTTTTCTAGTCTCTAGTTATTATTTTTGGCTCACTCTTCTAAAGAATAATTGTTGCAGAAATGTAGTAAAATCAGGAATGTATGTGATTTTTAAAGTGTTTTTAAGCCTCTAATAAAATAATCCTTTGTTTTTTTCTAATACAGTTTTTATAGTTGATTACACTGGCAGTTTTCAAATTATGACTAATTCATGCATCTATGGGATGAAGTCTCTTTAATCATAGAGGATGAGTTTTTCTGTTCTCATGGGCTAGGTGTAAAGTGTTTTATAAGTTATTTTTGGTGCAGTTGATGTTGATGAGATAAAAATACATTAGACAATGCCTATTATTTTGTTATCATTTAATTTTTAACTAATATTGAACTAACTGCAGTAAAACAATTATGTGGAAATGCTGCTAAAATAATCCAACCTATATTGTTAAAGTATTCTGACTTTGAATTTTAGGTTCAGAAATATGTTGCTAGAAAAACATTGTATTTTGAGCCTTATGAAGATGATTTCAAAGAGATTACATGTAGGATGATATGTTTTGATCAAGAAAGACCTTCAGAAAATCTGTGATTAAAAGAGTGTCCGGATATATCAGAATCCACACCAACTTTAAGAATGCACTAAAAATGATAAGTCTTCAATGTTTCCTTTAACATTACATTTACTCCCATTAGCAGAAAGAAGACTACAAAACACTTTTCACATTAACTAAAATAGATTATGAATATTTATCTGTATTTAGATGTTTTGGTTTTTAGCATAGTCAGTCTCTGTCTAACTTTAAGAAAAGTATAGATATGAAAAATGTGTATGTTATGATATATACATTTAATAAGCAATTACTTGTTTTAAATACTTTACATTAATATACATTTTAACTTATTGATAAAAATTTAAGTGTAATTTTGGTATACTGTAAATATGTATCTACTCTTGTTTAAGGTTTTTATAACTCATTAATATAGAGTAGAACAGCAAGTTAATAATCACTTGTGATAATAACTTATGTAACAATTTAGATGTATAAAAATATATATCAAATTTATAAGTTATTAACATTTGAAAGGACTGCAGATTTTGACATTTAAAATTTTAATCACAGGATTTTTTACAGTGAGGTGTGCATTATTTTAGCTAAAAAATCTACTTCACAGCATGGAGCTTACTTTCTTTGTGGCAAGTATTTGGCCCTTGGCAACATTTTATTTTGGCTTCACTGCATGATAGCATGATGTACAAACTGGATGTTTATGAAACATAAATGTGATCACTAAAACTTGGAAGAATAAGGTGAAATTCTTTTTCATGTCCTTGCTTCTCTGATATAACTGCCTGGTATTCTACAGGAAATATAGAAAATTGCCTAACAAATTATGCTCAAATACACAAAACAGAATTTACACTGGAAATACTCCAAGTACATAGGCCTAGGATGGATACTCCAACGTTAAATAAAAGAGTGATTATTCAAGCAACAAGATGTGTCTGTCATTTTTAGAATTTGGAGGATGCATGTAATATACTTCATATTTACTAAAATATTTGTATATATTTCTGCGTGTTGAATTTGATGGTGTTAAAGAATGAATAATTGGAACTACACTTTTTATTAGTAATAAAAATGTAAGTTAGACATAAAATTTTAGATTTACAAGGGTAAGTAGGATGATACAATGGATTTTTAAATTTGATAAATGAAAATAGACTAGATACAAAATTTTAATTCATGCTTTACACCATTTGTGTTTTATTTAATTATGCTTGATTAAGATAAAAAAACTTATTTTTGAATGGACAGAAAACAGTGATGGATAATGCCTATTTGCATGTTGTGATTTTCCATTACTAAATAGAGTTTTGAATTTGCTATTGTTTTTTGGTTTTTAGTATGACAGGGAAGTTTAGAAGTACAAAGAATTCCACGAAGACACAAAGTGAAAAAAATGATCAAGTCAGAATGATCCTATAAGATAATGATCAAAGAGCCAAAATATAATAGTACAGGTAAGGTATATGACATCAGATAAAATATAGATGAAGAATGGCTTTTTGTGAATTGTGAAAAAATGGTTTAAAAAGTGCTAACTAGAATCTAGCCTGAGTAATAGGTTGAAGAGTTTCTCATTAATATATGATATTGTGTGGTTACTTAGGGCTATATACCTGTGAAAAATCTGGTCAGAAACATGGGGTAGATGCCTAGAAACTGTGGGAGATTAATAGTTTTCTTAAGAATATGGAAACAAAAATTAAATACATGCATGCAATAATAACAAAAAAGGCATAATTCTGAAAAAAAAATTGCACAGGAAAATATGTTTCAGAAGGCAAAAATGGAGACAAAAATGATGCAATTAAGTAGTACAAATATGTTATATTGTAAATAAATTTCCAGCCTCCTGGTATTATAAAAATGTTGACTTTCCTCAGGGCAGACAACAAGCTTGGGTGTAGCTGCCAGACTTATAAAACTTTGGGAATAGAATAAAACATCAGACTTGCAAAGGGGACTTAGTGAAAAACCTTGGAGAAACCACAATTATATACCAGCAGTTGCAGAGTAAAGAAGTTAAAATGCTTCTCTGAGAAAAGTCACCATGCCACATGGCTGGACATGATAAGATTCATGGGTTAGTTTAGGGGTGAAGAGTTTGTTCAACTCTATATATTTTAGAAATTAATTACCTGTTATATGTAGCAATACCACTTTTAGGTATACATATTAAAGATACACATGCACACCCCAAAAACATTAGCTCAACAATTCAATAGAAGTATTATTCATAGTAATAACAGAGAGAAACTAAAAACAAACTAGATGCCAATTAAATGGAGAATAGATTAACCAACAGTGGTTCTTCTACTCAATAGAAAACTAGAAGGAAGTAGACTTCATCCCAGAAATGCATGACTGGTTTAACATACAAAAAACTGTAAACATTAACCATTATGTAAACAAACTAAAGGAACAAAACCTCCTCATCATATCCTTAGATCTGGAAAGTCTTTTACAAAATCCAATACTCTTTTATGATTAACGCCCAGGAGAGATCAGAAATACAGGGAGAATTCCTAAATATAATAATAGTGATTTACAAGAAGCTGACAGCCAGTATCAAACTTAGTGGAGAAAACTCAAAGCAATCCAACTAAAATCATGAACTAGACAAGTGTATCCTCTCTCCATCTATCTATTCAATATAGTTCTTGAAGTTTTAGCTAATTCAATTAAGAACAAAAAGAGAGTAAATTGATACAAATAGAAAAAGAAGAAGTGAAGCTATCTCTATTTGCAGATGACATGATTGTATATATAAGTGAAGCACAAATTCTTCCAAGTAACTGCTATAGCTGATAAACACCTTTAGCATTATAGCAGGATAGATTAACTCAAAGAAATCAGTATCCTGTAGCAGGAAACCAGGAACTATGTATGAGAACGATCACATTAGAAGACTGGAGATGAGCAGGAAGTGGTTAACTGGTAAGGATTCTGGAAGTAGACCTTCAAGGGAGAGGACCAGGACGGGAAGCTGGCATTCTGTCTTGAGAGTTCCTGACTGGGTGTGCAGTTCAGGCCAGTGACATGGGAGTTTGGAAGTACGGTGTGGGAATGAGGAGTTTTCCTTAGAAACAATCCGGCGTGCTGCAACCTTATCCTTTAATTTTCTCTTAAAACTGTCTCTGTTTTGTAAGTGATTTTCACAAAATAAACTCCATTTAAAACATATCTCATGGCAGGTTTTTACCATGATAATTGGCACCTGAATGTAGGGCTAATTCTACAAACCTGCCAGGTTCTTCACTCACCAATGGAGCCGGTCTGAACGGCTTTGGTTACCAGCTGCACACGAGCCTTCTGTACACAACCAGGAACAAATCTGCACAAGACAGACCTCCTGAGAGACGGACTGACCCTTTCTAGTGGGGCATGCCTGGTAGAATTTGATGAAAGATCTAAGAAAAACCCTCCCAGCCGAATCGTCACCACGTTTCCCACACCATTGCTGCCGCTGCTGATCACAACTGCAACTTCTGCTGGCCGTAAGTTCTCATTACATCTGAGTATATTCTTTTCTTCCTTTTCTTTTCTATATATTTTTTTCCTTTCCACAATGTCTTACTAGACAAATGTTTAGAATTTTTCTCACTTTGTCACAATGATGATAGAGGATTATTTCCAGGATTACACATTTGGAGGTTATCTCCACCCAGGAGTCCTTTTGCTTTTTTGTGTGATAATATACTTCATATTTAGCTATTTTAAGGCATCTCAAACATAGAGAGTATGAGGCTAAGATGTCTGGCATGGATGAACATATTAAGACACTCCAGAAACTCATTGTTTCTATAGAAGAGAGATCTACTTTGAGCACAGAGGAATTTAGAGCTCATATTTATGAAAATTTTTAGGAAATTGATGAAAAATTTAAAAAGAATGGATGAAAATTTTAGGATAATGGATGGAAACTCTAGGAATTTGAACAGAAGATAGCAGAATGGATAGATGTGGAAACAGGGAGGATTTCCCACTCAATGAAATTGTTGGAGAGATCATTTATAGAAGACTTTAAAACACTGGAAAAGACCATTACCATTAGGTTACAAGATTATGAGGCTCGACTGGAGATTTTAGAAAAGGATTTTGAGGCAATACCTGCTCAAGATAACCCAGATCCTCCTCTTAAACGGTGCTACTGCAGAGAAGGTTCTTTACCTAGAGGGGTTACCATAAGGGGACTACCCCCATCCCTCCAACTCTATTCCCAGTTGTGGCAGAGGCCAAAAAACCACAACCATGTGAAAGGGCTTCTGACAATATGGGATACAATTATGAACCTATACACATGAAGGATTTAAAATCAATAAAGGAAGTCATAGTGAACTATGGTGTACAATCATCTTTTGTGAGGCAATCCTTGGACTCATGGTCAGCACAGAATCGAGTAATTCCTGATGACTGGAAGAATTTGGCAAATGCAGTGTTGCATGATGGCCAAAACTTCCAGTGGAGGAATTGGTTTAGAGAAGAGGCTAAAGTCTTGGAATCTCGAGATCAAACTGGAAATGTTACCATCTCCAAGGACCAAATCCTTATGCAAGGCCAGTTTGCTGATTTATCACTTCAGGCTACTTATGATGACCATGCTTTGTTGCTGTGTCCTACTGCCACCTTAAATGCTTGGGAAAAGGTTTTGGATGCAAGACAGAGAATTGAGTCATATACCCAGATTAAACAAGGTCCAATGGAGCCTTATACAGTCTTCTTACAGAGGTTGACTCAGGCTGCAAATATAGCAGTGTCAGATTCAGAAGTTAAAAAACAATTAATACTCTCTTTGGCCTTCGATAATGCTAATATGACATGTAAAAAATTGATCATACCATTAAAGATCAGGAGTGCACACTTAGATGAATGGATTCAATATGCACTTAATGCTGAATATCTACACCATAATGAAGAGAATTGGGTATCTCAAGCCATTGCTAATGCTAAGATGAGAAAACAAGGCATTATTTGCTTCAATTGTGGTAAGCCAGACCATAAAAAGAGAAATTGTAGACAAAGCATACATGGGAACTTTTCCAATCACAGGAATGACTTAAACAGAAAGCCACTACCTCCTGGACTATGTGGGAGATGTAATAAAGGCAGACATTGGACAAATGAATGTAGATCTATAAGAGACAAAGATGGCAAACTTTTACCATCGGGAAACATAACTTGGGACTTCCCCTTGGAAGCCCCCAAGTATCAGACCTCCAAGCCAAAAAGAGTTCAGTCATATCGAGTCTCAGTGGAAGAGCAGTGTCCTTAGGACGAGTAACAAATTCCAAGCCTGAAACAGTAGATCATGTAACCATTGACAATAGATTGCCCTTACAAAAGAAGTTTATGATATCCAGCAAACCAATAAAATGCCTATTTTGGCAGACCTCCATAAATGAACAAAGACAAAAAATGACAATAAGAATAGACAATATTTTTATGCACAGCTTAGTTGACATGGGGGCTGATATGTCAATCATAACTCAGCAGGCCTGGCACCCCAGGGGGCCTCTGAAGGAGGTAGACGTTCAATTTTTTTGGTATTGAGACATTGTCTCAGATAAAACAGAGTGTGAGATGGCTAGAATGCATAGGACCAGAAGAACAGAGAGGGAGATTGAAGCCATACATGGCCAAAATAGCAGTATACTTATGGGGTCATGATCTCCTACGACAATGAAACATTAAAATTAAGATTCCTCCAGGCCTACATACTAGCCAACGAACTAATCGTGGCCTTGAAGGTAATACCACAAGAGGCTACATAAAACAGCCGTCGGTCATTCAGGTTGCACAAAGATGCAGTCTTAAAACTGCAAGCACCCCTAAGACACTAACAGCCCTGCATTTGAAATGGTTGACAGATAAACCTATTTGGGTCCAATAATGTCCTTTTACAGAGGAGAAATTGCTAGCCCTAGAACAATTGGTGCAGGAACTGTTACAAGCTCAACATACTGAAGAATCGACCAGCCCATGGAATTCCCCTGTATTTGTGGTCAAGAAGAAGTCTGGGAAATGGAGAATGGTGACAGATTTAAGAGCAATTAATAAGGTGATTTAGCCCATGGGCACCCTACAATCTGGTATACATTTACCTTCTTTGCTACCTAAAGGATGGATTATAATAGTTATTGATCTGAAGGATAGTTTTTTTACAATACCTCTACAGGAACAAGACAGGGAGAAGTTTGCTTTCACTGTACCTAATTTTAATATTTCATACTCAGTAAAAAGGTACCAATGGAGGGTCCTTCCACAAGGGATGTTGAATAGCCCCACCCTATGCCAATATTTTGTCCAACAGCCATTGGAAGTGATATGCAAACAATTCCCACAATCTATCATTTACCATTATATGGATGATATATTGTTAGCGGACCCAGACATAAACACCTTAGAAAGACTGTCTGAGGAATTGAAGAAGGTGTTGCCTGATTGGGAACTTCACATTGCCCCTGAAAATATACAAAGAGGGAATTCTATCAGTTATTTGGGATATAAAATAGGCTTGCAAATAATTAGACCCCAGAAGGTACAACTTAAGAGGGACAGATTAAATATACTTAATGATTTCCAGAAGCTATTGGGGGATATAGCCCACATACGTCCGGTTATTGGTATTAAAAATTATGAACTGGTTCATTTGTTCAAAATTTTAGATGGAAATAAGGATCTGAATAGTCCCAGGGAATTCTCTGCTGAAGTCGAGAAAGAATTAGCATTGATGGAAAAGAGATTACAAGAAGCACATGTTAACAGTATAGACCCAGACCTTGACTGCATCCTGGTTATTTTGCCTTCTGAATATTCCCCTACAGGGGTCATAATGCAAAGGGAAAATATAATATTAGAATGGATATTTCTGCCACATAGACCAAGTAAAAACCTAAAAACATACATTGAAAAGATTTCAGATTTGATTTTCAAAGGAAAATTCAGGCTTCGACAATTGACTGGAAAGGATCTGGCAGAAATTGTTGTACCTTTTACTAATGAGGAAATTGATAGATTATGGGTAGACAATGAACCTTGACAAAAGGCCTGTAGTGGGTTTCTGGGGGAGATTAATAATAAATATCCACGAAGCAAAAGGATTTAATTTATAAAGAAGACTAATTGGATTTTCCCCCATGTGTTACAGGATTAATCTATTTCTGGAGCCCCTACATTTTTTACTGATGCAAAGGAAACAGGAAAGGCTGGTTATAAATCAGAAAACTTCAGTAAGGTGACACAGAGTCCTTATGATTCTGTCCAGAAGGCAGAACAGTATGTCATTATTATGGTGTTATTAGATTTTTCTGGACCCCTTAACCTGATAACTGACTCTCATTATGCAGAAGAAGTTGTATTTCATATTGAAACTGCTGACTTCATTCCTGATGATACAGAATTAACCTTCTTGTTTGTACAGCTACAGGATATCATCAGAAATAGAACACATCTTATGTATAAAACACATATCAGGGCTCATTCAGTCCTTCCTGGCCCTTTAGCATGGGGTAATGATGTGATTGATTGGTTATTGATAGGTAATGTGGTAGATGCCACAGAATTTCACAAGAAGCATCATGTTAATAGCAAGGGATTAAGGAAGAGTTTTCCCATCACTTGGCATCAAGCCAAGGAAATTTTGCGGAAGTGTGACAAGTGTTCCCTTTACAATCAACCATCCTTGCCCGCTGGGAGTAATCCTAAGGGTACTAGGAGCAATGAGATTTGGCAGATGTATGTGTTTCACTTCCCAGAATTTGGTAAGATGAAATATGTTCATCACACCATTGACACCTACTCAGGAATTTAGTGGCCTACCGCCCTGAGTTCTGAGAATGCTAATACAGTACTCACTCATCTTCTGGAAGCCATGACCATATTGGGAATTCCTGTTCAAATTAAGACTGACAATGCTCCAGCATATGTTTCCCAGAAAATGAAGCAGATTTTTGCATATTATGAGATAAATCACGTTACTGGGATATCACACAACCTCACTGGACATCAGTTGTGGAAAGATCCCAGATCCCATAGCACCATGAAAGAGATGCTTCATAAACAGAAAGGTGGTATGAAAAAACCTAGAGAGAGATTACATAGTGCCTTGTTGACATTAAACTTTCTTAATGCTGATGAGAAAGAAACTTCAGCTGCAGAGAAACACTGGGTAATAGAAAGAACTTCTGAGTTGAATCAACCTGTTTATTTTAAGAATGTACTAACTTCAGAATGGAAGCCAGGGCATGTGCTTCATTGGGGTAGGGGTTTTGCTTTTTTTTCCACAGGAGAAGAGAAAATATTGGTACCAACAAGATTGATAAAAAACCGGATTGAAAAGGAGAACCCTCCTGAGGAGGAGTAATGGCTTCTGAGCTGATAAAACAATTGGATATTTGGTAAAGAACATTCACTAATTAAGGTGGGGCAGGGTCTTAATTTTGTTTTTACAGAAGAATGGATACAACCCTCTTCACAAAGCTAAAAAGATGCTGAATACTCAGACTTTTGAAACATTAAAAGGACTATAGGAGATTACAAGGACACCTGTCACTGACAGGCACTAAGGGTAATTTCTCTAGTCTCACAACTGTACATCTATATGTAATGATTATGTATTTATATATATAAAGGAGGTCCTGGTTTGGAAACAAAACAGGCTGGCTTTGGAGGTGGAGCAAGTGGTTTTCTCCCTCTCTAAACCCAAGCGTATTGGTAAATAAAAGTTTAAAAACTCTCTCACTTCAGAAAAGTCACCTGAAGTGGGACAGAAAATAGATGAAATATATAGGGACCAATCTTATCTCAATTTTATTTTAAATTTTAATTCTTATTTCTTTCTGCAATTTTACTCTCTTACTTTAGAAATCTTTTCTGCACACAATACTTTCTGGTGGTTCAATATCTTCAGTTGATAATATCCATTGGATCCTTCACTATTAAAAACAATTTCTCCTAACAACACTCTACAAGGCATCCAGAGGGAAGATGGGGCCCCCACTGAAAAAAGAAAAAAAAAAAACAAATTGAGACATAGTAAGAAGGAACATACTGTATGTCACTCAGTGATCACTTTTGAGGTATAGACCAATCAGGACAGTTGTAAGATAGTTTCTTTTCATATGTTTAGCAAATATTTCAAATGGACTCACTCAGTACGATGAGAATGGTTATAGACATTTGTGGAATGGATATATATATATATATATATATATATATATATATATATATATATGTTTACAGTTACTTCATTAGGACTTTACCATTGTTTAGTTTGCAGGACCCCCACAGAGATACCATATCCCACAGGCTAGCATGAAGCAATTTAATGAAAGAACTACGTCACTTTCCCAATAAGTTGGTCATCCAAGGGAGGGTTATGGTCCAATATCATTTTGGTACAATGGTTATAAGTTAATCTTGGGTAGAGGATAAAGTGATATTATAAAATGAGAGAGAGAGAGAGAAAGAAAAGGGAATATATAGGAGATCATTATACTTGCAAGCAACTATTAACCAAAGGATGAATGAAAAATGAATTGACATGGTTCAAATGTTTGTATATTGATACTAATGGGAAATCAATCTATATGTTTGATTTAGATAATATGTATATTGATACAAAGTTGAACAGGGTACAAATGTTTGTATATTGACACAAATGGAAAATTAATCTATATGTCTGATTGGGATAATATATATTGATGCAAAGTCGAATGTATAATTGCCCTATTTTGCACGTGTCTACCTCTGTCTAAAATATTTTGCACATTGATGTGTATTAAGTGCATTGTCATTTCCATAATGCAATTTGTAGCTCTAATTATTTATGATAGTCATAATATTTGTTGTACTATACACACGAGTTGTTTTATATAAATCTGTTTAGATACATTTTTATATATAATGATATATAGTTAGGATATTGTTGTCATTTGATAAAAAATGTATATTTTGGTCAATTTTCCTAAGATTGTTATACATGAAATTATTTGGAGGAGCTGTAGACTCATTTTGGAATGTCTAGATTTACAATGTTAGCCTCACTTTCTTGGTTGATTGGGAATTCAGATTATGGTTACTCAGATTTATCACCTAAAAGTCAGAATATTCAGGCTTTTCAGAAACATGTTAGAATACACCCAATAGATAGGTGTCTTCAACCACTTCATAGACCAAGAGAATATGGCATTCAAGATTTTGTTATCTCAAATTTGGCCTTGAGAGACATGACAACTCCTGGCATTACCATTCCTTTCTCAAGGTGGTATTGAGCATCACAGACATCTTGCAGAGAGATTGTCTTGTTTGGCAAATAATGGCCTGAGGGGCAAAAGGACTGCACTTGCCCCTACTGCTGTCAGCATGCTCACTGTCCGAAATGGACCTGCTGGATGAGGGATAGAGACTACCGAAGCCTGCCTAGTCAGTATAAGAGGGTCCTACCAAAAAATACCCTGCTTCTATGGAAACTTGTCAGATATCCTAGGCCAATAGCTACAAGGATGGATGCTCCTGCTATACAGAGAAGTGGTGGATGACTGTCCAGGTAGTTAACTGACGTTGTTGTCCCTTAAATTCTGGAAGTTACTTCATGCTTCCAACTTCAGATATATATTTTCTTTCTCAGGTCTTGATGGTGTTAAAAATTAGATAGTTGAGGTTGTTATTACTTCACATTTCAGCAAAGACACTCAAGAGTTAGAACTCTACTGTTTAAGATAAACAGCCTTAAAGCAATCTCTGTGCATTTTCTCGTATCAACATTTTAGATATTAAATTGTACTTTGTATTTGTTGTTTGTTAGCAGTAGTTTGACCTCACATATGTTAGTACCTTTCTCTTTCCCAGACACTGTCTTATGATGATCCCTATAGTATGTAGTTTTATACCTAGTTTAGAACCTTTCTATTTAGACAAAACGGGGAGATGTAGCAGGAAATCAGGAACTATTTATGTGAACGATCACATCAGAGGACTGGAGATGAGCGGGATGTGGTTAACTGGAAAGGATTCCAGAAGTAGACCTTTGAGGGAGAGGACCAGGACAGGAAGCCAGCATTCTCTCATGAGAGTTCATGAACGGGTGAGCAGTTCGGGCCTGTGACGTAGGAGTTCGGACTTATGGTGTGGGGATGAGGAGTTTTCCTTAGAATCGCTCCAGCGCGCTGCAACCATATCCTTTCATTTTTTCTTAAAACCGTCTCTGTTTTGTAAGTGATTTTCACAAAATAAACCCCATTTATAACATATCTCACTGTGGGTTTTTACTGTGAGAGTAGCCCTTTTAAACACTAAAGATAGAAGTGCTGAAAAAGTAATAAGGGAAAGATTACCCTTCATAATAGCTGCAAATAGTATTAAATACCTTGGAGTAACTATAACCAAAGAAGTAACAGACCTATTTGACAAAAATTTTAAATCACTAAGAAAGAAATTGAAGAGAATATCAGAAAATGGAAGGTTCTCCCATGTTCCTGGATAGGTAGGATCAACATAATAAAAATGGCAATTCTACCAAAAGCAATCTTCAGATTCTCTGCACTGCCCATCATAATTCCAACACAATATGCTTTGGACCTTGAAAGAACAATACTCAAGTTCATTTCCAATAACAATAGAACCAGGATTGCCAAAACAATTTTACTTAATAAAAGAACCTCAGGAGGTATAACCATCCCTGACTTCAAATTATATTATAGAGATGCAGTAAAAAAACAGCCTGGTACTGGCATAAAAACAGACCTGTGGATCAGTGGAATAGAATTGAGGATCCAGACATTAAACAAAAAAACTTTGAACACCTGAACTTAGACAAAGTGGCCCAAAATATTTAATGTAAAAAGGAAAGTATATTTAACAAAAGGTGTTCACATAGCTGGATGGAAGTGTGTAGAAAAATGCAAATAGATCTGAGCCTGTCACCCTTCACAAAATTCAAATTCAAGTGGATTAGAGACCTCAACATAAACCCAGCCACTTTAAAATTGATAGAAAACAAAGTGAGAAATACACTTCTACGAATTGAAGAACTAATATCATAGCTGAATGTCTTTGAACAATTAAAAGCAAACTCACCTAGGAGAAGCTGGCAAGAAATAATCAAACATTGAGTTAAAAACAATACAACTGTAATAAAAAGAAAAATATAAGATTCAATGATTCAAAAAGTGGCTACTTGGAGAAAGTCAACAATATATAAACCATTAATCAATCTAATTAAATAGCAGAGATAGAGACTTCAAATCAATAAAATCAGAAATGTTAAATGGGAAAAAAACACAGGCCCCAATGATATCCAAAGAATTATCAGGCATAGTTTGAAAATCTATATTCCATTGTGTAGATGTACCACAGTTTGTTAATCCATTCTTCAGTTGAGGGACATCTAGGTTGTTTCCAGGTTCTTGCTATTACAAATAATGCTGCTATGAACATAGTTGAGCTAATACCTTTGGAGTGTGAATGTGCCTCTTTAGGGTATATACCCAGAAGTGGTATTGCTGGGTCCTTGGGGAGATTGATTCTC
>PVIH01028035.1:0-15853 GCA_004025045.1 Sigmodon hispidus | reverse complement strand
TCTTGTACTTGCGCCCAGGCTCCAGGTCTCTCACGATGGCCTCCCTCTCCTGGCCCCCCACACGCACCACCTGGGGCCGCCCATCCCTGTCCTTGTACTGGACAGTGAAGGACTCAAACTCTCCCTGGGGGACGGTCCAGGCGAGGCTCAGGGAGTCTGGGGAGGATGCTGTCACTGACAGCTCTCCCAGGAGCGGCTCCTCGGGGGCCTCTGGGGCCTCTGTGCTGGGCTCTGTGGGGCTGGGGGTCTCTGCCTCTGCATCTGAGGGGGAGACAGAGAGGTGAGCAGGGCCCCAGCAGGATCCTCAAGTGAGGACAGAGTAGCCATAACTACCAAGGGGTCCTGAGGTCAGGTCAGAGAAGCTCCCCTTGGGGCCTGGTGCCCTGCTGGTCAACATGCCCAAACTCCTATGTCCCAGCTGAGGGGACCTTGACAGCCCCCAGCACAACAAAGGCCTCTGTGGCCCTGACACCTAAGGAGACCAGCCAGCTTCAGGGAGGGCACACAGGCTGCCACATCCATAGACACAGCGGGCCTGTGGTCCTGAACAGTCTTGACCACTGATTCTCCAGTTGCTAGTCACCAAAGAATAGTAGGTTCCACTTCCTGATGGGCCCCATCCTGGTCTCCCCCAGTTCACTCACCTGTCACCCCAACAGCGGACACAGGGCCCACACGCTGGCCTCTATAGATGCCATACAGATTCATCTTGTACTTGTGATCTGGCTCCAGCCCAGGGATGGTGACCTGGTCCTTGTGCCCTGGCACCCGCACCACCTTGGGCTGCCCGTCCCCGTTCTTGTACTGGATCACGAATTGGTCAAACTGTCCCTCGGGGACTGTCCAGGAGAGGCTCAGGGAGTCAGGGGTGGTGTCTGTCACAGTCAGCTCTCCCAGGCGTGGCTTCTCTGGAGGCGGCTCAGAGGTCAAGATAGGCACCGCCTGTGTGGTCATGGTTTCCGTCTCTGGATTTGGACAGACACACAGGGATAGTTAGGTCCTCTCTGTCCTTAATTCTCACATAATCATTCATAAAATCAAAGCCTTGCTGGGTGTGGCATCACAGACCCTTAAACCCAGCACCAGGCAGAAGGAGGCAGATCTCTGTGAGATTAAGCCCAGCCTGGTCTGCATAGTGAGTTTCAGGCCAGCCAGGACTACATAGTGAGACTTTGTCTCAAAACATAATAGTGACAATTAATAATATAAAAATTAAAATTGAAAACAAAACAAACATTAAAAGCATACTGAACCTCTGGAGATCAGTGGCTCCTGTATGGTCCTGCTCTTTCCAGGCCGACATCCTGGTGCCCAAATAGGCTCCCTCTCCCTCCTGTCCGCTAACACCCACTTACTTCTTCTCTCCCTTCAGAATCAGCACCTTCCTGGGAGCCTCCCTGAGATGGTTCACCTTCCATCTCCCTCCTCACTAGGCTCTAATCTTTACCCCAATCTGAAAGCGGACTTGCCCCAACCCAGCTGCCTCCAGACTCAGAGTGTCCCGGACTTTTGTTAAAGCCCAGCCCAGGACCCCTGGATGGGCCACCTCTCCCACGACCCTGCCCTCTCTGCCTTTAGGCTGCCTCCCCCCTTCCCTTCCTTGTAGTCCTTAGCCTTGCAGCCCAAGCTTTGCACACACCCATCTTTTGATGCCAGAGGCCAGCAGCATTCGGCACACAGCCCAGGCTTCCTGAGCTAGCCCCATGTGCCCCCATCCCATACCTCTGAGGACATCTCACAGAATCCTCCGGTTCCTTCTGGACCATGATTTCTCTAGCTGCTGCTCTTTGTCCCAGTGTGGGCTCATTCTAAAGCCATCACCAAAACCAGTGCCTCTTAGACTTCAGGTCTCAGTGGTTCCCTGAGAGCAGGCTAGCTTAGGTGTCTCTTGGCTGGATCCTGCCTGGTCACCAGGCTTCTCTACCACAAGCTCATGTTTGGTATGGTTATGAATCCATCATTCAGGAACCTGACAATCATCCAGGCTCAAGGCTCCCCACTGAACGCAGTCTGCACCTGGATGCACTGGAGGAGTGTACATCCCAGCACCCCCTCACTGTTTCCATAGCGGCAGAGCCTCTGTGAGGATTCATGGAGGCAAGAAGACTGCTGGGCCACGCATTCCCATAGACAGCCAACACCTCTGCTCTGAGGAGCTGTGCTGTTCAAGGCTGAGCTGTACACTGGCCTCATCAGTGAGGTCACCCTCTCTCAGATGCCTGCATTACATGATTGGTCCTAAGGGGTTGGGGTGGCAGGAAGTGAACCCCTCAAGAGGTGTATCTTGGTGGAAGTTCCTCATGTCACTTCAGGTGTGCCCTTGAAGAGGACAATGAGGATGAAACACTTCCTCCTTTTCTCTGGCCTGCTCCATAACAGGTTCTGAAGCAACAGGGCCAACCCACCACACACCCAGCCAAAGCCAAACTTTTATCAGTTGATTATATCAGGTTCTTATCACCAGACTGATCCTAACACCACATCTTGATAGGAATGTAGACTAAGAGACTCTGGATGGACCTACCGTACCTCGACCTGCTCTGTGGGAAGGAAGCCCCTGGTGGCTAAGAGCAGATGCTTTCTGGAAGCTGGCTTCAGGGGACAATTTCTGAGTTCAGGTCAAATGTACCCATGATGAACACAGGCCAATTCAATGCCCTAAATGAAGCCCATTGAGGTACATTCTGTACTGGTGATCAGAGCTCCAGGCCCCCCAGAGTATTTATTTCTCCTGGCCCCCAACATGTGCCACCCAACCCTATCCTTGTAAAAAGTCAAAGTGTCATTTCAGGAGATGCTCAGGGAGTCTGGGGAGCATCCTGTCACTGTTAGATCCTCCAGGATGGCTCCTCTGGGGTTTTGGAGCCTCTGTCCTGGGAGAAGAATGGAGATCACACAGACATTGGACACACAGTACATAAACTTTCTCAAGCAGAAGCCTGGGAACTTGTGGCCTCACAATGGCCATCTGGTCACTACAGGCTGGAGAGTCTGTACTGAGCTAGCCCCGCTGCCCTATCTGATAGCCAGGCTGCCCCGTTACACACGTTCAGAATGCAACTAGGTCATGTATGTCAGGAGCCAAAATAGTGCTCATTTCCTTTGACCCAGTAATCCCATTCCTGGGCATTTGTCCTAACAAAATTATTAAAAGCAGGAAAAAGTTACAGCATGGAAGAATTCATAATGAGATTATCCATGACAACAAAATGTGTTAGGACCCAAATGACCCGTAACAGATAATTAGTTTTGCTACATGGGCTTTCACCAGAAAGCATCGAATAACCATTAAAATGGTTATTAATGCAAACTGTGCAGTCACAAGGTAAATGACTACTATCCAAACTGGCCCTCAAAAAAGTGAGAGCCAGCTGCCCGGGGGGTGGGGGGGTGGGGGTGGGGGTGCCCGGGGGCTGCCTGGAGGGCTGCCCGGGGGCTGCCTGGGGGCTGTTGGTTTCTGGTGTTGGGTGGGAGCTAGGAATGGCACCCAGAGCTTCACAAGGGACAGCTGAGAACTTAGAACTTACAGTCACTAATAGAGATTATTGGGTCAAAGCTAGATCAAGCTTCTTCTAGTTTTCAAGTTTTGCACATGGCTGCCATGCTCTTTGCACTACAGAAGTACAGGCTTAAGAAGAAGTTATTGACTTACAGCATTAGTAAGTGAGTTGGATGGGAATGGAGGGCAAAGACACGAGGCCCAGGGATATGGAGGAGCAGGGCCCTGGGCCCTCATTGCCCTCTCTACTTGCTGTCAGTTGAGAATTGCCCTTATGAGGAACGGTAGGAGATAGAGAGAGAGGAGCAGCCATGGGTGAGGGTTAGCAGCTTACTCCAGGCTGCAAGCTCCCCAGCGGTTCCCCGGTTCTCTCCACGCCCCACGCCCCTGAGGTCTGTTGGATGCATGTACAGAAACAAGACTTGCCAAGTCAGGGAGACTGTGAGATAATGATTCCTCCACCTAGATGATCACTGGGGCACAGGAGACTCATGAGCTGCCCCACACAGTGTCCCCAAGGATGGGTCTGTACACCTCTGGCCTCCTCCTGAGCAGTCGTGAGAAGCTGACTAACACCCAGGGACCTGAGTGCACCTGTGATTTACCTGGACCCTTGCTGCTCAGAGACTTGCAGATTTAATTGTCTCATAATTAGAAACGAACCACGTTGCCAGGGTGACAGGGAAGACAGATGGAGTGCTAAAGAAGAGACACTGCATTTTTCTGTTTTTCTGTGATTATAAAAGGAATGCGTGGAGGGGGAAGAAATGCTTGCCATGTTGGAACATTCACACAATGCAGAACAGACTAAAACAGAAAAAAAGAGGCAATCCAACAATGTGGAGAACACTGCATTCCGTCTCACAAAGCACACTGCCGTAGGCGACGTGGGTGCCGTGGGCAGGCTTCACCCTGCTCCCCTGCCTTGCTGGTTACTGTCAACTGGTTGTGATTAGCACCCTATGGGGATCTCTGGGTGCTGCTGACCCCTTTTTTTCCCACTCATCTTAGTTTTGAGAGAGGGAAGATTATTCTGATCCACACTTTGGGGGAGTGCTGGTCCATCATGGTGGGAAGTAGGGTGTCAGGGGACAGAGTAGTCATATCATGGTGGTCAGGAGAGGCAGGTGGAATCCAGGAAGGGTCAGGCTAAGAGACAGGTCCAAGAAAATGTTCCCAGTTAGCTGCTTCCTCCCCCCAAGTGCCTGTTCCTACCTCTCACCAGTACCCAACAATGCCACACATCATTAGCACATCACAGGACTCAAATGTGTGTGTATGTGTGTGCTGTGTGTGTGGTGTGTATGTGTGTGTGGTGTGTAGGTGTGGTGAGTGTGTGTCATGTATGTGTGTGTGTTGTATGTGTGTATGTGTGGTGAGTGTGTGTCCTGTGTGTGTGTAGTGTGTGGTGTCTGTGTGTGGTGTGGTGTGTGTGGTGTGTGTGTGATGCGTATGTGTGGTAAGTGTGTGTGTAGTGTGTGGTGTCTGTGTGTGGTGTGTGTGTGGTGTGTGTGTGTGATGTGTATGCGTGGTAAGTGTGTGTGGTGTGTCTGTGTATGTGTGGTGTGCCTATGTGGTGTGTGTGTGTGTGTGTGCATGCTGGGACATGGTCTCTCCCTGGCCACCAATTTGTCTAGACTGGCTGGCCAGAGAGCCATAGGGGCCTTCCTGCCTTTACCTTTCCAGCACTGGGATTATGAGCATGTGCAATCCTGTCCAGCTCTTTTTATATGAATCCTGGGGACTGAACATGGCAAGGACTTAACTCAGCCCACCGGTGTGTGTCTTTCTTTATTAAGGCAGGGATTTTGCTCTGTAGTCCAGGCTGTCCTGGATATCACAGAGATCTGCCTGCCTCTGCCTAGTGTTGGCACTTATTTATTTATTTACTTACTTATTTATTCATTTATTTTTTGGGGGGAGGGGTTCTGGAACTCACTCTGTAGATGAGGCTGGCCTCTAACTCAGAGATCCACCTGCCTCTGCCTCCTGCGTGCTGGGTTAAAGGCACCATCACCACATCCAGCTCAGTTCTGTATTTTTCAATAGAACTCTGCAAAATTGTTTTAGGTAAATTTTTAACTTTTCAAATTTATGATTTTTTTTTAAACTGGGCAGTGTTGACACACGCCTTTAATCCTAGCACTCAGGAGGCAAAGACAGGCAAGTCTCTGAGTTCAAGGCCAATCTGATCTACAGAGCGAGTTCCAGAACAGCCAGGGCCACATACACAAAGAAACCCTGTCTTGAAACCCTCTCCCCGGAAAAAAATGAGAAATTAAAGAACGATGTGGTGGTACACACCTCAAATCCCAGCACTTAGGAAGCAAAGTCAGGTGGATCTCTGTGAGTCTGAGGCCAGCCTGCTTCAGAATAGCCAGAACTACACAAAGAAACCCTGTGTCAAACTTTTATTTTTATTTTTAATCATGTTTATGTGGTGTGCCTGTGTGTCTGTTGTCTGTCTGTCGGTCTCTCTCTCAGTGTGAGTATGTGTGTGCATATGAGGCCATGGACATCAGCTCCTTGTAGGGCTAGAATTACAATCAATTGAGAGCTGCCTGATTTGGGCACTGGGAAACCAACTGGGGTCATCTGAAAGAGCATCCTTAACTCCTGGACCATGTTTGCCGCTGCATGCTACAGCATCATTAGGGTACAGATGCTGCTCATACCACACAGTCTCCCCTCATTAGTTAGCACTTGAGTTGTTTATCTGTGTATGAGTGTGAATGTGGCTACAACAAAGACTCCTGCATTTAAGAAAAAACAAAAACAAGAGAACACTGGACCGTGGTTTACGGTGTGTGTGATGTGCTTCCTTTGCTGGAGGAAGGCCACAGCAGAGGGAGGGAGAGCCTGCCTGTGGACAATGGCCAAGGCTGCTCAGGGGGATGCAGAAGGAGAAGCAAATCTTAGCCTTGTGGGATTGGGAAGCCAACAGAGGAGGCGACCACAAACCCTTGAGGAAGAAGACAAACCCCTAAAGCCCTAGTTCACACTCACCGGTCACGCCCACGGTGGACACGGGGCCCACACGCTGCCCCCCGTGGAGTCCATACAGGTTCATCTTGTACTTGCGCCCAGGCTCCAGGTCTCTTATGATGGCCTCCCTCTCCTGGCCCCCCACACGCACCACCTGGGGCCGCCCATCACTGTCCTTGTACTGGACAGTGAAGGACTCAAACTCTCCCTGGGGGACGGTCCAGGCGAGGCTCAGGGAGTCTGGGGAGGATGCTGTCACTGACAGCTCTCCCAGGAGCGGCTCCTTGGGGGCCTCTGGGGCCTCTGTGCTGGGCTCTGTGGGGCTGGGGGTCTCTGCCTCTGCAACTGAGGGGGAGACAGAGAGGTGAGCAGGGCCTCAGCAGGTGTCCCCAGGAAGGAGGCTACTTGGGGGATCTGAGCTCACTTTAAAGCTTTCTGAGGACCAGTGACCCCGGACAGCTGGCTAACATGCCCAAGCTCCTAGATCAGCTCTAGGGACCTGGATAGTCACCAGCACAGCAAAGGCCTCTATGGCCCTGAAGCCCAGGAGAACAGACCAGTGACCACGGCAGGACAATGGAACTAACCAATCTAGGGCCCCAATCCCCACTCATATCATCAAAGAGCTGCATATCATCTATTCCCCCTCACATTTGCCTCAGTCTCCACAGTCCACTCACCTGTCACCCCAACGGCGGACACAGGGCCTACACGCTGGCCTCTATAGATGCCATACAGGTTCATCTTGTACTTGTGATCTGGCTCCAGCCCAGGGATGGTGACCTGGTCCTCGTGCCCTGGCAACCGCACCACCTTGGGCTGCCCGTCTCCGTTCTTGTACTGGATCACGAATTGGTCAAACTGTCCCTCGGGGACTGTCCAGGAGAGGCTCAGGGAGTCAGGGGTAGTGTCTGTCACAGTCAGCTCTCCCAGGCGTGGCTTCAACAAAGGAGCATCAGTAGGCTCTTCTTTTGGGTCTGGGGAGGACGTAAAACAGAGCCTTTGCTGTTTTGAAGGGATTCCCAAGTCCCAGATCTCCGGTGAATGGTTCAGGAGACTCTGTCTGGGATGGGTTACACTCTTTTCCCGTTTGTAACCTCCGAAGTCTTTTGATTGTTACCCTGGTGCCCTGAGACAGGTCAGGCCACCTTGTGTGTGTTGTACACCTTCACTTCCTTTAAGTATTAGTGTGCATGTGTGTGTGTAAGACTGGGATGCATATAACCCAGGCTGGTCTTGAGCAGAATAAATACAGGAGCGTGGACTCCTGACCCTCCTGTTCAGGTGTGAGTACATGCCTGGCAGATCCAAGGCTTCTTTGGAGATGTCAAAAGCTGTCCTATACCTAGCCAGAGGAGGTTGTTGTGAGGTCAGTGTGAGGTGTGCCACCTAACACAGGTAAATGTTATGGCACACACTGAGTAGTGTCAAAATACAGCTGCTAACGAAGACCTTTCCCTCAGGGTCTGTGTCCTGAGAGAGGACAGGACACAGGTGGGACACAGGCCAGTGAGCACTTGACTGGAGTGACCAGGGATACATGGGCCTCATCATATTCTCTCTCCTGTATCCTGTAACTGGAATTACAGATGGTTGTGAATCACCACATGGGTGCTGAGAACTGAACCCAGGTCCTCTGTGCAACATTTGCTCCAAACCTCTGAGCCATCTTTTTAAACCCCAGTCTTTGAAATTTTCTTAAATCATATTTTTGTGGGCAGAATTTGTTGATATTTCATGGAATTTGTTCCAATTCCAGAGTTCTCTCTAGAGTTCCTGGGGGGAATAAGCAGAGTACCTAAAATGCGCTTCAGAGGTCTCAGCACCTAGCAGCCTCCCCCTGGCCTCCCTCATCTTAAAAGGGCAGTCCCTGGCCCAGATCCCATTTGACCTGAGACATTGGAGTCAGGGACAGTTAGAGCCTGAGGCGTTCTGGTAGTCCTGTGTCTCTGCCTTAGGAAATAATGAGGGCTCTACTTGCCTGAGAAGTAGAAGACTTTTTACCCACACTCACCGGTCACGCCCACGGTGGACACGGGGCCCATACGCTGCCCCCCGTGGAGTCCATACAGGTTCATCTTGTACTTGTGCCCAGGCTCCAGGTCTCTCACGATGGCCTCCCTCTCCTGGCCCCCCACACGCACCACCTGGGGCCGCCCATCCCTGTCCTTGTACTGGACAGTGAAGGACTCAAACTCTCCCTGGGGGACGGTCCAGGCGAGGCTCAGGGAGTCTGGGGAGGATGCTGTCACTGACAGCTCTCCCAGGAGCGGCTCCTTGGGGGCCTCTGGGGCCTCTGTGCTGGGCTCTGTGGGGCTGGGAGTCTCTGCCTCTGCATCTGAGGGGGAGACAGAGAGGTGAGCAGGGCCCCAGCAGGTGTCCTTGGCTCTTGAGAAAAAGCTATGGCTACCTTTGAATGTCAGTTCAAAGATACATCTTGGGGAGGGGGCTGGTGTCCCTGGTCAGCTAATCAACATGCTTAAGCTTTTAGGGTGACCTGATGCAACCTGAGCAGCTACTAGCATAGCAAAGTCTTCTGTGGAACCCCTGGCCCAGGGAGATAAGCCAGTCCCAGGAGGGATGCACAAGCCACAGCCTCAGCTATAGCTTTGACCTGTGGTACTGACCAGTTCTAGGCCACCAATCACTATCACCAACCAACCGCAGCTCACCTAACTTCAAGGTCACCTCTCAATGGGTTCTACCCTGAGGCTCTTATGTTCATTCACCTGTCACCCCAACAGTAGACACGGGGCCCACACGCTGGCCACTGTGCATGCCATACAGGTTCATCTTGTACTTGTGATCTGGTTCCAGCCCAGAGATGGTGACCTGGTCCTCATTTCCTGGCACCCGCACCACCTTGGGCTGCCCGTCCCCGTTCCTGTATTGGATCAGGAAGTGATCAAACTGTCCCTCGGGGACTGTCCAGGAGAGGCTCAGGGAGTTGGGTGTGGTGTCTGTCAAAGTCAGCTCTCCCAGGCGTGGCTTGGGCTCTGGAGTCACGGTGGGTGGTTCTGTGGGCTCCTCCTCCTCTTCCTCCTCCCAAGGCACTGAACATGGAGAGAGGAGGATGCATGAGTATAGGAACTTTACCAGCTCTGGACCTTTGTAGCTGTATAGAAGGTCAGACTTAGTCTCTCACTTACTCGTCACGGCCTCAATTTGAGCAGGGCCCACACACTGCCCATTATGGAAGCCATACAGAGTTACCAGGTATCTGTGGTCAGATTCCAGGCCAGTAAGGGTGATGTCACTCTGGTCACCCTCTGTATTGACCACTTCACGTTGTCCATCTCTGTCAGTGTACTGGATCTCAAAGGCATCAAATTCTCCCTCAGTCACCACCCAGGAGAGATGCAGGCTGTGAGGAGTGGCCTCTTCCAGTCTGAGCTGCCCGAAGTGGGACTCAACTGTGGGAGTCGAGGTGGTGGGGACCTCTGTCCAAGCTTCTGCTGTTTCTTTGGGGCCTGGTTCAGAGAGATGGAAGAGAGAGTGACTGCCTTGTTACTGGCCTCATCTGTTGAAGGGAGGGTGGGAAAGGGGGCATGGGAGGGAGAGAGGCAGAGGAAGGAGAGTTGGCAGAAGCATTTGAAATGCCAAACACCCCAAGTGGAAGATGCTGTGTTTTAAAGAATCTAAAGTGAGATGATGCAGAAAGGCAAACCCCTGAAGACAGTAAACATTCTTCTGGCTGCCAGAGCCTGGGGAACTGAGGGCAAAAAGGACCCCCTGACAGGAATAAAGCCATGCTACTGGGCTCTTGTGCCCCTCTTGTGGGCCATCAGACCATTGACACAAACCCCACCCTGCCCCAAGTTCAGTTGCTCAGGAGTCCTATTCTGGGAAAAAGGCTAAAGCCTGGTGCCAGCCAGGGGTAAGAAATTTCACACAACTATGGCAACTCATACTGGGCCTCTTAGCATATAAACACCTCTGGCTCTCTATTTATAGCTAAACCTCATGCCAAGACCCCGAAGGTAGATTTGAGGCGTTCACTGGACTTCTTTTTTCCTCTTCCTGATATGGCCACATTGGATAAATCTTTTTCTGCTTCTCTTTATGACTTGTCTGATTGCTTGACACACAGAGAGCAGGTGTCTGAGCCCCTAACAGACAGGGCGGGGACCGAGGGGACTGCTTTGTACCTGCTTGTGACAATTGTTCTGTGACTTACACATTTGCCAAAGCCCAGGGGCACTGTATGGAATTATGACTCTGGTGGAGCTGGTCACCTCCCCCAGAAGAGGGGTACCAAGGAAACCAGACCTGTCGGGTGGGCTGTCACACTCACCTGTCACAGCGATGACAGAAAGAGGACCCACACGCTTGCCATCTCGGAGTCCATAGAGTAGCATCTTGTACCTGCGGCCTGGGTCTAGACTAGAGACCCTAACCTCTCTGTGGCTGCCCTCCACGGGCACCACCTGGGGCCGCCCATCCCTGTCTTTGTACTGGACAATGAAAGAGTCAAAGTCTCCCTGGGGGACGGTCCAAGCGAGGTCCACAGACTCTTGGGTCACACTGGTCACCTGCAGCTCCTCCCCTAGTCGAGGTTTGGGTGGGGCCTTTACTCCAGTGTGGTCTACGGTATCCATGGGCTCTGAGATGGAGATACAAGCAAGAAATGACTCAGCTCGTCATGGACTGTGACCTCGAAGGACAGCGTAGGGAGAGGAAGGGCTGCTTCCACAAGTGGGACCTTGCTGCCCTTGGCCCTGCCAGGAAGGCTCACCTGTGGTACCGTCTGTGGTGAGGGGGCCAAAGCGCCTCTTTCCCTGGAGCCCATAGAGGAGGAATCTGTACTTGCGGCCTGCATCCAGGGCTGTGATGGTGGCTGTACGCTCTTCACCCTTTACTGGCACCGCCTGGGGCCCACCTTTGTCCTTGAACTGGACCACAAAAGAGTCAAAGTGGCCCTCGGGGACTGTCCAGGACAGACGCAGGGAATCCGTTGTGGGATCCGTCACCCACAGCTCTCCAAGGCGGGGAAGGGCCCCTGGGCTGGCGTCATCTCGGGCGGCTGACACAGAGAAAGATTCTTGTATTTATTTTTTCCAAAATGATTCTTGACCACCTCCCTCTAGTGCTGGAAAAATCCAGAGCAGCCCGACTGGTCAGCGCCTCCCCAGATATTTCCATTACCCTTTCATCTACTCCTCCATCTAGCCAGAGACCCCCCACTTGACTCTGTGGGAGTGGGTCTTCTGTCCTGAGTCACTCCCGTGTGACTCTCCTCCTCTTCATCTTCTCCTTCCCTGTGACGAGGCATCTTTTGTCACTTAGACACTTCTCTTTCCACAGGGCAGGCACAGCCGACCCAGGATCTCCAGCTGAGGGACCTGACTGTCTCCCTGGGGAACTCCTAGGGGTGAGAGGCTCTCCGTGGGGCAAGGAGGGGAGGTGGAATGCTATGTGGATCGAGTGTGGCGTGCTCCTGGTTCCTTTCTCATCTGACTCACAGCACCCACTCGGCAGGGCTTGGAGGAGGCATGGGGCATGCACTGTGGCATTGTGGGCACTTGGGTTGGGAGTCACAGAGAGGGATCTCATGACTGCAAAGGAGCCATCTGACTCTGGAAGGTGCTGGCCCACCGCCCTCCTGGACAGCAAAGCCACTGACGAAACTGTTATTGTGAGAGACTTCTGGCAACATGGAACCCAGGGAGGGGGGAGGGGGGAGGGGGGAGGCAGAAGCCAGCCTGGAACAAACCCCAAGAAAGGGTCCAGCTGGGCAGGGTTTCTTTGGTTTCTATTTTCCCAGGCTCCGAGAAGTCAGAGAAGAAGGTGAGACTCTACTAAAAGTGAAGGCAGGGGTGTGTGTGTGTGGTGTGTGTGCGTGTGTGTGTGTGTGTGTGTGTGTGTGTGTGTGAGATGTGTATGTGTCTGTGTGTGTGTGAGATGTGTATGTGTTTGTGTGTGTGTGTGAGATGTGTATGTGTCTCTGTGTGTGTGTGTGTGTGTGATATGTGTGGTGTGTGTGATGTGTGTGTGTGTCTATGTATGAGTGTGATGTGTGGAGTGTGTGTGTGTGTGTAGGGGAGTTAGAGGGATGGGAACCAGATAAGAGCTGGAGAGATAAGTCAAACTCTCAGGCTGTGACAGTGCTGCCTGGCCCAGGATGGCAGGAGGGGTTCCTGGCCACCTTCACCCCTCTCCAAGAGGCCCTAGGCTTCCACAGTCCTTCTAGTCAAGGCTTAACATGCAGAATAATAAAAAGAGGAAAGAAAACTTGAGAACCTGCCCTGTTGGCTTCCTGTCTGCTTTGGACTGGGGTGGACAAACAGAAAAGGAACCCAGCAGGAGATTCAAACCCTTCCGAGGCGCTGGGCCTGCCACGGGGCTCGAGCTGAGCCTTACCTGTCTTTGCCTCCACTGAGGCCTGACTGCGTCGTCTCCCATCTTGGACACCAAAGAGCAGGAACTTGTACTTCCTGGAGGGCTCCAGGCCTGGGATGGTGACCTCACGCTGGTCTGCAGTCAATGGCACCACCTGGGGCTGCCCATCCCTGTCCTTGTACTGGACCATGAAGGAGTCAAACTCGCCCTCAGGGACAGTCCAGGAGAGGCCCACGGAGTCTGAGGTCACGTCTGTCACTGCCAGATCCCCCAAGCGTGGCTCCAGGAGCAGCTTGGAGACCTTGGGGGTTGGAGCTGGAGCTGGTGGGAGGGCATCTAGGATGAGAAGCAGAGAGTGGCTGAGTTCCTGGAAGAAGACATGGCTCTGCCTGCCTTGGAAGGGACAGTGAAGTGGAGAAGTGCCCTCTATCCTCGGTGACCCGTAACAGCCTGGTTTTCCATGGCCAACATGGTGTCAGCTGCACTTGTAACTCTTACCAGTAGGAAGGCATGCTTCCACATGGCCTTAGTTATTTGGGAACATCAAGGCTCTATTCATCACACCTAAGTATGCTTGCCAAACCAAGTCACAAATCAGAGAGAAAAAATGTTTTGATAATGGCACAGTGGCCTGTCGGTATCTGTCTGTCTGTCAGCATGGATCTCAAACCTGAGAGCACTCAAGCCCCTCATACAGAACGGCAGTCTCTGTGTATCCTGAAAACATTAAATCATCTCTGAATAACTTACTATGCCTAAAGCAATATAAATGTTATGGAAATGGTTGGTAACTATGGTTTATGACACGTAAAAGGGTTGTTCCCATTCAGTACAGGCGTACATGTGCACATGTCCGTGTGTATGTATGTGTGTGTGTGCAGGTGAACATGTGTATGCAGGTACATGTAGATGCCCTTTGAGCTGTTTGTCGGTAGCCATCCACCTCATTTTTTTCTGAGACATAGTCCCTCGCTGGACTCCGGAGCTTGCTGATTAGGCAAGGCTGGCTGGCCAGTGAGCCCCAAAGACTCCTGTCTCTGCCTCCTCAGTGCTGGGGCTGCAAATGCTCCCCACTATGCCTAGCATCTGGGGATCTCGTGTCCTCATGTCTGTACAACTGCTGGCTGAGCTATCTGCACAGTCTTGAGGAGCAATGCTTTTAAGATCTTTTCTGGGGGTGAAACAGCCCAGGGGGTAAAGGCACTTACCACTGAACTGACCTCACTTCAACCCCTAGGACCCACATGACAGATGGAAAAACTGACTTCCATCAACGTGTTCTTTGACCTTCAGTCATGCTGTGATGTGAGCATCTACACACGTGCACATGCGTGTGCGCACACACAAATGTAAAAGTTATGTAGTTTTGTTTGCACATTCTGTCCACAGCTGCATGTGAAACATCTGAAGATATGGAATGCTGCTTACATAAACATGATCAGTGTCTTTCACGATCATGTCAGTTCTGTTTTCTAGATTTTAAGGCAGGGTTCTGAGAGAGGATAGGAGTTTCCCAGTGCCACGGTCCCAGAGTCACAGCGAGCATGTCAGTGAGCATGTGTCCAGGAGTCATGACAGGGAGCCAGGAGCTTGGGGGGGGGGTGCGTCTCCCCAGGGCTGAAGTTGGAATGCACTAGAAGGGACTGTGACTTGGACAGGCACCCAGGACCTCAATGAAGAAGGGCAGAAACAGGGGCAGTGGCTGTGGCCATGTCACAGTAGAGTTGTAAAGAGAAAGAAAAAGTGAAGCAGCTGAGAGAGGAGCGAGAGACGGGGAGACGGAAGGGAGGCAGGGTCAAGGCCGGAGCACAGAGAAGGGAGCCATGAGCGTGGGAAGGTTCCAGCCTTGGGGAGAAGCCAAAGGTTAGGGGACTGGACTTGGATGTCTGTGAGTCTGGAGAAGGTCTGTAGGCCACTGATGCAGAGACTTGGGGGGTGAGGGATGGTAACCCCAGGCAAGGCTGAGACGAGGGTAAGCAGGGATGGGTACTGCCTGGCTCCCTCACTCACCTGTCATGGCCAGCACAGAGAGGGGGCCCACACGCTGTCTGCCATGCAGCCCATAGAAGTTCATCTTGTATTTTCTTGCAGGATCCAAGTCAAGGATGGTGACCTCGCGCTGGTCTGCAGCCACAGGTACCTCTTGGGGCTGCCCATCTCTGTCCTTGTACTGGACCATGAAGGAATCAAACTGCCCCTCAGGGACCATCCAAGAGAGGCTCACAGAATTGGGGGTTACGCCAGTCACTGTCAACTCATCCAGGCGTGGCTCAAGCGGGGGCTGGATGACCGGAGGAGTCACTTCTGGTTGTGAGTCTGAGACAAAATGGCAGGGTTTGCTAGCAAAGGGTCCTAGGGGTGTTGTATGCAAAACTGTACCAATCCACAACACCCATCTGTCAAGAAGCTTCACCAGCAATCTGGAGAATCTGGCACCAGTGATATGGCTCCGCAAGTCAAGGCAATTTGAGCCAGACTGATAACTCAGGTTCTATCCCAGAACCCATGTAAAAGTGTGAGGAGAGAACCAGACCCACAGAGCTGATCTCCATACATGCACCATGACACACACACACACCAGATACAACAGCAACAGCATACATATATGGTTTCACCAAATCCTTGCCTCTGTCCAGCTGGGCTTATAGGAAAAGGGTGTCATGAATCTGGTGATAATCCCCGTCCTTGGTGACTTGCCCTGTCTAGACCTTCCCAAGCAAACAAGGTACTATGTCTGCTCAGTGGCTGAACAGTCCCTGTTCATGGCCATGGGACTCAGCAGTAAGAAGGACTCAACCAGATCCCAGCCACACTCACCGGTCACACCCACGGTGGACACAGGGCCCACACGCTGCCCCCCGTGGAGTCCATACAGGTTCATCTTGTACTTGCGCCCAGGCTCCAGGTCTCTCACGATGGCCTCCCTCTCCTGGCCCCCCACACGCACCACCTGGGGCCGCCCATCCCTGTCCTTGTACTGGACAGTGAAGGACTCAAACTCTCCCTGGGGGACGGTCCAGGCGAGGCTCA
>PVIH01028034.1:0-15855 GCA_004025045.1 Sigmodon hispidus | reverse complement strand
ACTTTCTGTCTCTTCTCTTAATTTTGCAAATTCTCAACACTGTGTTCATGGGAATGCAGAGATGAGCATAATTAGAGTTTGCCCAGTGGAACCTAAGCATGCTTTTATCAAGACAGAACTACCTCATAAAGGCCACTCAAAGCCAAACAAGAACTGTGACTCAACTTACATCATTTCCCTTGATGCTTATACATGGGGACAGGGCAACCATGGATCTCCCAGCCAGGAAACAATATGTCAGTCTCCATCCATCCAGCGAGTAAAAAGCACAGAAAATAATAAAAATATTCATGTTTTTCAATTATTTTTACATTTCTACTTTCACTAATTGTTCTTTGGGATTCAAATTGTTAACGGTAAAGACTTAAGAAATCAAGTGTGATGTAACACTGATATCTTAACCCTCACTAGGGCTTAATCCATAAATTATACTTCATGTGTGAATCTGGATAAAGTTTATATACATCAGCACGCCAATAACTTAACGGCATTCCAGATTTTGTTCATGTATGGGCAGCATTTGTAGGCACATATTTATTTTCTAGTTGATCAATGCATCAAAAAATTCTTTACATTTGCATTTTATGAATATTTATATCGTGTTTCATTGATCCACTTAGAAAATGCATGTAAGTGATCAGTATGTGCTCCAAATGCCTAATATTTATTCCCTCTCTAAGAAGGGCACATGAGATGTGTTAGGATGTGAACCTCAGAGCCAGAGTTTTAGTCATCGTCATGGTCCATGACTTAGACAGCTGCCGGAGAACTGGTCATCATTGGTACATATGAGCCTTCCTGTTCTCTAGTAACGTATTTATTGTTTAACACCTTAATTAACAACAAATGTGTCTATGATTTTATTTTATTCTTCAGAATAACTGAATGCCTTGCTTAGATACATCATATATTCTGTATCATATAGCATCTCACTTAATGAAAGACAAAAACTTTTCAATATTACTCACTCAGATTTTGTGTCTTCATGTAAACACTGAGATTAAGTATAGAGTTTATGACTGTTGCCCAGAGAAGCCATTCCTTCTGAGGGATGAGCACTGTGGAGGATGAAAAGTCAATGACTTCACTCTCATCACATTGATAGATTTTATGTATGGGTTTGTGAATCTGTGGCAATAACTGTCCAATTTGACTTAATAATATTTATGTCTTTAGGAATGGTTCATTTTAGCGTGTAAAAGTTTTAGCAACATTTTTATAGTGAAGTTTTAAGAAATTTATAAAGTCGGGGCTGGAGAGATGGCTCAGAGGTTAAGAGCACTGACTGTTCTTCCAGAGGACCTGAGTTCAATTCCCAGCAAAACCATATGGTGGCTCACAACCATCTATGATGAGGTCTGGTGCCCTCTTCTGTAAAACTGTATGCATAATAAATAAATAAATCTTAATAAAAAATAAAAAAAAGAAATTTATAAAGTCAATTTTTCTTCCCTTAAGTTTTAAAGCAAAAACTCACAATGAAGCAGAAAGCCAGCACCTCTCAGCACAGATTTTAGGATGTGGGACTCAGAGAAAAATACCCATTCCTTGATTACTTGATCATGGTGGGTTTTTGTGTGTCCACTCTGAAGAACGCAAAGAGCGAAATATTAAATGAATGGGTAGATACAGAGACTCAGTCTAGACTCAGATTTTATAGCCAAATCCAAGTCAACAAAAATTCATTGGGACTGACCTTGTGTCTGCTGTACACATAGCTCACTAACAAACCTACTGAGTCACATCTTAACTTTCTTAGAACACTAGACAAAACCACTGGAAACAACACTGGCTCCTGTGTCTGTCTAGGTGGACATGGTCTGCCTGCCAGGGGAGAGGTAAACCTTCGAAATGAACCTAGATAGAAGGAAGTAGATCCTGACTCAGTCTTTGCAGCTGTCTGACAAATGTAAATATGCATGGAGCCATCTGTATGCATATGGGATTCTTTATCACTGAAACTGAGACAGAATAGAAAATGTATACATTACTATAGTGTATCTGTATCTTTTGTTTATGGGATTAAATCTTTTTTTTTCATTTACAAAGTAAAATTTGAAACATTTCAAAGTGCTTCCATTTTCAATAATGAGGCTGCCTCTCTTGAAGTAAAATTTCACTTGACATGAATACTGACCTATCTTGGAAATTGCTTTTCTTTTTTTTTTCTTTCTTTAATTGTGTGTGTGTGTGTGTGTGTGTGTGTGTGTGTGTGTGTGTGTGTGTTTATTATTAGGTGTGTTTACATCATGCACCCCATCAAACTCAGTTATCAGTCCTCTCAGATTCATATCCACACTTATGATCTTCCCATTTACAAAAATGCCCATTCATGCTGCTCATTTACTTACTGGACCACAATAAGACTGCCTGTGGTCAGCCCCTTAAAGAAAACAAGTCTTTCTTCACCCACACCCCTGTCAGAAGTCATCAATAAAGAAGTGAGGCACTGTGTCATCTAGCTATGTTCTAGCTTTGAACTCTTATATAAAATGACATCTTTTTTTTTTTTAAGTCCACTAATGAGTGAGTACATCCCCTGCTTATCTTTCTGGGTTTGTGATACCTCGCTCAGGTGATATTCTCCACATTCATCTGTTTGCGTGCAAATTTTAGGATATCATTTTTTCTTACTGCTGAGTAGTACTTCATTGTGTAGATATACCACAGTTTGTTAATCCATTCCTTAGTTAAGGGACATCTAGATTGTTTTCAGGTTATTTCTATTATGAATAAATACTGCTATGAACATGGTTGAGCTAATGCTTTGGGGATGCAAATGTGTGTCTTTAGGGTATATGCCCAATAGTGGTATTGCTGAATCCTTGGGGAGATTGATTCCCAGTTTTCTGAGATACCACCATACTGCATTCCAGAGTGGCTGAACAAGTTTACACTCCCACCAACAATGGAGGAGTGTTCCCTTTGCTCTGCATCCCCTCCAAGATAGGCTGTCATCTGTGTTTTTGATTTTAGCCATTTTGATAGGTATAAGGTGGTATCTCAAAGTAGTTTTGATTTGCATTTCTCTAATGGCTAAAGATGTTGACCACTTTTTCATGTGCCTTTCAGCCCATTCAAACTGTGAGGCACTGAGTTTACTTTTCTTTTCTAAAGAGTCACTAATTGTCAACATTGTTTCATATCAAAAAGTCCTGGGAAGCCTACACTTAGGCTTCACTGAGGTAATAATGCCCTTGGTCTGTATCTGTGATAGTGACATTATAACTGTGAGTCCATGGAAATAGAAAAATCTTAATTTCAAATTATATGTTCAGTAATAGAAAGATTACCTCATTTTTCAATTTTTTTTAATTAATGTTAGGACTGGAATGAAAATGCAGTGTAAAGCAGAACAGACATCCCAGTTGTTCATCTGGGGCATACTGTCAGCCTTTACTCAAGGTAAGCTCCCTTACATTGGGATTTAATATAGTAAATAATCAAATTAAATAAATATTTTTCTTTACTTAATTAAAAAGATATCTGAAAACAACAAACATCTATTCCAATGGTCCTTGCCTTCTAGCACCAGCCTTAAAGAAGAGACTACTAGTAAGCCGTGCTTCATAAATACATTAGTAATGATTGCTATTGCATTACATTCTCACATGTTTGGAAGAGAAATGACCCATTTGTTTGTGTTCATTTATAGGATTTTTGATTGATTTATACACTGCTTTAGTACACAGAAACCCAACAGCACATCCATGTTATTTTTGATTGCTAGATGAAGCTCATATTCCTAAGAGATAATAAATGGGATTCTTTGCAATGGACCACAGAGTTACAGGGCTTAATCAAAGTCCTTCATTTAGACATCCCCAGTTATTCCTCATTGATCCATAAGCAATCTATGACCTCTTTCTTTTTCTTTCAGAGACAGTTTTGTTTATTGACCCATTCATCGCCTCACTGACAGCAATAAAATAAATATTCATGAATTTAAAAGAAACAGCCAAGAACAATATGCTTGTTTGGAGCCAAGGTCTTCTGGTAGGCTCTTTTCACATAGCTTAGCTCTTTTATGACCTTTTTCCAGGGGCCTTCAGTGAACAATGGATGGATCAATTCACATGTCTGCCTCACAGGCATCACATCTGTCTTTCTTTCCTCTTCCTGAGTGCTGGCTTCTGTATGAGGAGCTGTCTAATAGCACTTTGCAGAATAACGCAAACATGATAAAATCGTATCTTCACCACAGTGTCCCATAACCTGAGGTAGCTGCAAAGTACTTGAAATGTGGCCATTGCAATAGAGAAATTAAATTTTATATTTCACTTCACTTTAAGTTATATATAAGCAGCATTGTGGTGTATGGTGGTAGCAATATTGGACATGAAGCTTGAATTTTATGAGTAGATAATGTTTAAGTAAACTACAGTGCACAAATAAAATGGTTTGTGATATATGTCAATTGGATTACTACCAATTGTTTCTGTAGATGGCCAAACTTAAATAATTCAATGAACACTACAAATCAATGAGCCCTGATTAACAGCACTCACGGGTTATTATGTAGTCATAAAGTGTCTAAACAACAATGGCAACAGGCAAACTCTCTATCTCAAACTCATTCAGCCAACTACAGTACTTATCCTGGGCTGTCAAATACCAAATTTGAAAACAATGAGCCTTTTAGATTTAGAACATTTTAGAACAGATTAGTTTGGTACTAAAATATTCATGATATCAATTCCCATTTTCCTCATTGACCAAAGAATAGGCCACCTTTTCAATTACCTAGCTACTCATTTTAAGTAATAAAAAACCAAGTTCAATTCATCACTTTGAAACAAGAATGATGAAGATTTTGAATACATGTCTACTGGTTCCTCAACAGGCAGCAACATAATCCTTTTTATTAATTGACTACTTTAGACAAAAAGAAAAAAGAAAAATTGAACTTATAGTATAATTCTCTAAAATATAAAATTAGTACACATTATTCAAAAAAATTAAATGAATCATTAATACTGGAAAATAAAATGAAGACTTTAAAAGATAAGTATTCTAAAAATTTTGTTTTATTTTGTTTTACATTTAGTAAGAGGGGTGGAGAGCACTGACTATTCTTCCAGAGGTCCTAAGTTCAATTTCCAGCAACCACATGGTGGCTCACAACCATCTGTGATGACATCTGGTACCCTCTTCTGTATACATAATAAAATAAATCTTTAAAAAGAAAAAAGGGGGGTGGAGACCAAGTATCACTGTATAGTTCAGATTGGCTCTGAACTTGTGATCCTCTTGATATATCTAGACAAATACACAGACACACCATACACACAGACACACCATACACACAGACACACACACACACACACACACACACACACACACACACACACACACACCCCTTACTAGATTTAGTGGTCACTTTTTCTTTCACATTTTTATTGCCACCTGCCATTTTGCACAGCAGCCCTGACTATGATAGCAAGACTTGACCCAGGATTGCATGCTACTCAGTGTGGTAGCCATCAGGGCTTGTGGGTTGGGCAGTGGCTACTAAGGTTGAGAATTTTAATTATTTTTTTTAACTAATTTGAACTTCGCTATTTATCATGAGATGTGTCTGAACAGTGGCTAAGAAAAAAAGACATGTCTGGTCTTAGTCTCAGTGGACTTGAGGAGGGTGGGAGAGAATTGCTTAAGTAATTAATTAATTGTGTGTTTGTTTACTTTTTTAATTTAAGGTGTTGTTATATAGCTAAGGCTACCCTGGAATTCACAGTAATATTCCTACTTCAGCCTCAAGTTTTGGATTACAAGCATACACTACCTGTAATGGATTCCCACATGAAGCTGTTCTTTTATACAATTAGGAAGCATCCTCATCAACCCTCAGGACAATGGCCCAAAATCTTAAGTGAATTTTGTATTTGTCCATTCGTTTATTATAAAATGATCCATAGATTCATGTTTAAAAAATAACATGTACATTTCTGAGCCATACTATTGTGTTGCATGCTTCTTTTCAAATGAAAACTAGTGAAGGCAAAAAGGATCTGTAATGATGATTAAGTTTCAAAGTTCAGGCTTTAAATGCTCCCATGCTTCTAGGACTAACATTAGTCTTTAGTGTTCTGTTAACTGTACTGTTTATCAAAATAGTTTTATATTATATTTACTAAGTTATTGATAAATGCACCTATTTTCCTAGTAGTTTAATATTATACTAAACACATAACTTTGTTACGTAAGTTTCTTGGTACATTTTGAATTAAATCCTGCTATGAGTGACTCAGTCCTAGCAGCCAACCACAGAGGGGATAGCTAAGTCCTCTTATAAAAATGAAAGGCAATCTTTGCCTCATTAGCCCCTTTCACAATCAGATGAGGCAGAGCGCTTTTTGTCTTTTACTAATGTATTGATTGATATAATATTAACTTCACACACATGAACAATGATAACTCAAAAGCACATTTCCCATACACCAAGGACCTCACAACAGAGCGGGTATAATCACAACATTGGATTAAGATGTCCCAGGCATACTCATCATCAATCAAGACTAGGTATTCTCTACTTTTATTCAGTCATATTATTCTTGACTTATCTATTCATTCACTAATAATATAATCAATATCCACACATTAAAGACAGAAAGATCCTTGAAGATATAAACACATCTTGACATATCCCACAGAGCCCTTTCTGTTGTGAGCCTTAACATGGTAAATCTGAATAAATCCAATTCTGTGCAGTCTTATCACTCTCCATCACTTACAGAGGTAAGTATTGGCTTCGTTCACTTAATATCTATATTTTAAAGGTGGCACAATTAACTACCATGTCATGAGAAGATTCACTGTTTCATCATATTTACTTCTCAGTGAGAGGACCATGAATACAATACAATGAAGAAGTGTCTGTGTCCATTATGATCCAAATCATATTAAAAAACATTCTGGAAATGGTAGAAATGCACTCATCCTTTTTTATCCTGAGGAACCTGGCTGCACTGAAGTGGATTCATCCTGATTATTAACTCACAAAATAGACCACTTTGAACTTGTTCTTCAGAAGTCATTCTGTGGACATGATGGTACCCCTCTCCCACCAAGTACATGTGCTTGGATTTTCACTTACATCTGTGTTTTCCCTTCTGTTAGAGGTAACAGGCAAGATGTTTCCCTGAAGGCAATCATGAAGCCATGCGAGCCAGGCTCATTCTGAGGAGTAAAGGGCAAACATTCAAATGAATTAGTATCATTAGCTTCTGAGGAAAATCTAGAGTTGAGGATGATCAATAGGTCATAGCCATTGGTTTGCATTCCAGTCAGAGCACTTAGAAAGGTAGCAATCCTTTATATGTATTACCTTATTGCTTTAGAAGAAAAGCACTTTATATTTATGAACTTGTGTAAGTTTTTATCTTAAATAATATAATAAACACTACTGAACCCAGCAGTAAAGAAAGAGAGAGAGAGAGAGAAAGAAAGAAATAAAGAAAGAAAGAAGGAAGGAAAAGCAAGGAACGCTAATTGTTAGGAACATCTGGTGTGCTTGTTACCAACATACATAAGAGCCATTTGCTCTTTCACTTGGACATGGTGCAAAACTGGAGATGAGAGATACACCATATGGCATAACCTCTTCAATGGTCCCAGCTTAATTTTCCTGAGAAAGTATACACTCATATGTGCAGATGCACTTGCATATAGGCTGCTGCTCAGATGTTGTGTGTTTGTGTGTGTAAGGCCAGAAGACAATCTTGGGTGCTGGTCCTCAGAAGCTAACTATCTTGTTTATGACATTATGTCTTTGACTGGCCTGGAGGTGGTCAGCCAGGAAGCCCTAGAGATCCAGCACTGGGGTCACCAGCACATAGCCTTTATACACCCCATTCTGCCTACATAGCACTGGGTCGCTAGTACACACTATCCCACACCCTGCTGCCTCCTTAGCTCTGGAAAGAACCATATGCCATCACACTCAACCTTTTATAATTTACATGAGCTCTGGCAATAAAAACCAAGCCCTCATGATTTCAAGGAAACCACCTAAACTGATTGAGCTATTTCACAATCCCTGTTCATGTCACTCACCAATTAATGTGTTTAATTTCTTATGGGACAATGTTTCTAGTGGAATTTTAAAGTTTACAGCCATCAAATCAACACTAGAATGCTAACATTCCCAAAGATCTCTGCCTTCCTGTGGGTTTCAGAAGTGGATGGTGAAAGATTCCAATGGTGCTAAGTTTTCTACAGCTATGTAATTTCTGGAATAAAAATGAATACTGGTTTAGATACAAAGTTAGCAATGTGACTCTTCCTAACTATACCGCCATAGATGTGACTCCATACATACTATGGGAGACTATGTTTTTCTTAAGTCACTGCTCAAAATAAGCAAGATCACTTGACTTGGTTTGAGTTTACTTCAATAAAAATACCTAGATTTTATCAATGGTGGTAAGGATGATGTCTCATTGCTACTCTGTGTGTCAGTACAGTAATAGTTTTTATTCCTTGACATGTACAACTCACCTCAAGTTGCCTCCTTTTTTAATAATCAAACTACATGCTCTCTAAGACTGCTAGGCTCCTCATCTGTGAATCTCAAAATTATGAACAACCCACACTGCATTAAATGCTTTAAAAAGTACATGTACAACATTAGTTTCCCTTCATTTTTTTAAACTAATTTTTCATTTAGAGGGAGAGACTCTGGGTATGTATGTATGTGTGTGTGTGTGTGTGCATGTGTGTGTGTGCGCGTGTGCGTGTGTGTAGAAGTCAGATTACAGCTTGCAGGGGAGTCTGCTCTTCTCTATGAGCATTTCAGGAATGAAATTCAGCTCATCAGGCATGGTAGAAAATGCCTTTATATGTAAAGCCACCCCACAGGAACTATTTTTTTTATTATTTTTTTGATTGCTTGCTTTGTTTAGTTTATTTTATTTTGCTTGAGTTGTTTTCTTTGGGGGGGATAAATGTAACCTTGGCTGGCCTTAAGCTCCTATACATTCCACATCTCCAAAAGTATTAGGATTGCAAGCATGTGCCATCTTACCCAGACTTATCTTTCTTATTTTTCATCCACTGATATATTTTTTATTTATGGCTAGTTTTATTACAGGAATGTGGGTGGTGCCACGAATCCACAAAGATGGAGCTTTGGGGACTCGTCTCTATAGGCTGCAGACACCACTTTGCAATAGTCCTCAGATTTTACATGGGTTAAATCACTATCCTCGGTCAGAAACCCCATGCTCTTCATCATTGGCCCATGCTGGGTGTTTGCTTCACTTATTAAATGACTGACTCATAATTATCAAGTCAGAGTCTCCAAAACAAGATCTTTGGGTTGGGGCTCTTTCTCATTCAGATACTCAGATCATACTACTTTTATAAGGGTTGCACTATGAATTTTTCAACATCTCTGTTTGGGATGAAATCCCTATATAGATTTTGTGTGGTCCTCTTTTATTTATGTCAAATAAATGTCAAATGTGGCTACATGAAACATGAGGAAGCTACTGTCTTCCACCTCTGAAACATTCACGGGCTTACATATTGGGCCAACTACCCTTGGGCAGGATGAGTTCAAAAACAACATGAGGAATTCATCAGGGAGGTAAATAACCTTTCCTTTGAAAAGCACTCCAGGTTCATAATGGAGTTAAATAAGCTCTTTTTTAAAAGTCATTTCTTTTGCATCAATTTGGATTAAACAAAATCTGTAAATCATACTACATTTCCTCAATTGGTCCATACTTGGAAAGTGTTACCTGTTTTATGTATGTGAGTATTACTGATATTAAAATCAATCAGCTAGCATCTATAAACAAAAGACTCCAAAAGAGACCATGAACCAAGGGGCTTACCTTTATTCTTAACTATGCTCCTTACACAGGACAATGATTCCACATTAAATAATTAAATCGAGGTCCTACATTGACCACAGGAGGGACAAGAAGAATTAGAATAAATATAGACTTTAATAGATCAAGCAGAACTACATAATAATAACCTTCAAATTTAATATTGAACTTGGGATTTTATATAGGGTAAGCATGTAAGTTCACTACATTGCCCAAGAATAATTTCTACAATGATTAGAAACATCTGTTAAGCAAATTGTTAGCTGATGCACTTTTCCTTGTCTTAATAAACAGCAAACACCCAAGCAACTCACTTAACTACAGCTAATACGCTCAGTATAGAAGAGGGTTAGACTCCATCCTGTTTTGTTTTCAATCAACAAGTGCTTTTGCTTTTTAGCAAGCCAAAGCATTAATCATCCTTGGCTTATTATACTACTTGCTGTACAAATAGCTGTGCCTTTCTTATGTATCATGTCTTTTTATGTATCTCATTCTGACTTATATATTAATTTTCTTGAAATAGGAGGCTTCATATCCTTGGAGCACAAAATCTGCTCAAAGATAATTTCTACACAAAACATTGTCTCTCAGGGAGTAATGGGCCTCAGAGTTGTTACAATGAGGCTTCAGTAGAGGTGTTGACTCACACACCTCTACCAACAGGTCTCACAGATGCAGGTATGTCTGCCTACTCTTCAATAACACTTTCTTGCAGGGGGTGTGGTCCTTCATGGACTTCCATCAGTAACCTTTCTCATAAAACAAATGGCTTCTATTATTTATTTCTGAGACCATCTACTTGGACCATTTAAATTAATGAGCAGACTCACTTCTTGTCAATCCCTGTCTTATGATGGGTGTCTTAATGCTGGTGGAAAAGCTATATAACAGGCTTGGGAACAAAGCACACACCTGACCAAACCCAGGCCTGCTGTGCTCTCCTGTACTTCTTCTATGGGAAGTTAATAGGAGGTGGTTTGCTAGTGGTTTGCTCTATGAAACAACGTCTGATGCCTTTCAGGGCAACTGGAGGTTGGAAGGGCCACCATCTCCTTAGGAATGTTCTTTAGTAGAGCGGGACTGAATTGGGAATATGTCTTTGTTGTTGCTCATGAGATATTCCAATTGCAGGCCCATGATTAGCACTCCTCACGTCAGGTCTTATTTTAAAATTAACTTCAGTTACATTGTTTAGCTGGCCCCTGTAAAACCAACTCACATAATCCCAGCACATCAACATGGAGGTTTGCTTCCCTGGAGCTTCCTTCTCTTTAGTTTGGAGGCACAGAAGTGGGCATCCATGATTAGAACATGATAAGATCTCTAACAGGGTAGGAGGGAAAAGCCTGGGTTGAAAATCCCAATTTAGATTTAATCTTCCTAATTAGCAGTGAACTAACTTAAAAAAAAAGTGAAGGCCAAACAATTCCCTTTATTTTGAGCACATGGAAGTCTATAATGTGGGCAATAAAAATCTATGCCTGAGCAATAAAAATATTTTAATCTGGCTATGGCCACTGCCCTCAATAATGACAGGCTTGGTTCTTTTTCTGTTCTTATTTTTTAAAAAATCAATAAAAATGAGGATTTTATATTAACATTATCATTGGTCTCTGATCATCTGGCATATGTGGACATTTAACCATCTTTTACTCCAATGAACAAACATCACCTCTCTAAAGAAACTATCTAAGACCAGTTACCAACATAGTACAAAAACTTATATCTACAACTGACCATGTACCCAGGAATAAAATGTTAAGAGACTTGACAGCTGGGGGGATATAATAATAATCCACACCTCATTATATGCTGTTGTAATAATTTCACAAGTTGCCCTCTTTTTTATTTTTAAAAATTCAGAATCTAATTTCAAAATAAATGTTAAAACCAAGCTGAGAATGTATGTGGCTTGTAAAGCCCTCCCCACCCCCTTGGTGCTGGCATAAAAATCAAGAAGTCAATGCACCCCCACAACAAAAGCCAAGGACATGGCAACATGAGCCCATCCACTAAAAAGGGGACTACTTACAAAGAATCTCAGAATCATACACGGGTTTAATCACAATATCCTGGTTCAGATACCGCATGGTCCACATCATGGGCCTAAGTGTGTCTTGGTCCTCTAAAAGTACAGGGACAAGATCTACCTTTCCTTAAAATGGAAATAGCCCTTAACTGTGGACCTCGGGGAACAGGAATGATGTACCAGTACCTAGGCCACATGGCAGTCCAATTTGATAGCTGGTACCCTGTGCCTTCCACTGAGTGAATTTGCCCCTGTGTGAACTTGCCTCGATGAAAGGTAATAAAGCCACTGTCTTCCACTACTTGTCATTTCTTTCCTATCATCCATGATAGACAAATGTTTAAAACACATGTGATAGAAAATAAGACACAATAATAAATAGTTCTCATAATAAATAAATCAGCTATAATCATTTATCGAATCTTTGCCACTACACCAAATTGGATGAAATGTTTTTGGTTCCTAGTACCCTTCCTATCACTGGTCCACTCTTGAGACTTTAATTTCTCTTTGAACTACTACTGAATACACAGGAACAAAGCATCCTAAATAAGGTCATGAACATGATGTTTCACTTACATTATTCTCTTTGTTTCTTACATGTAGAGCTAACTGCTATGGTTTTGTTTCTGTGACCGACCATTCTGTGGAAGAAAAGTAAACTTAGCCAGACTGAGATATAGAAGTTTTCACTAAGTATTAAGAAGTAAAATCTAACAATGAGTAAAATTAATTTGTTAGTAAGGGGTAAACTAGCTAGGGTTCAAACTAATAAATGTCAGAAGTGGGACACTTCTCTCTCACTGCTAATTTTTGAATTTAGACTGGAAGTCCTTGGCAAAACATTATTAAGACAAAAAAATGAAATAAGAAACTGGCAGAACAGAGGACTCAAAGCTTTGCTCCTTGGTTACATGATTATCTATGAAGGAGAATAGGAAAAAATTGACATGGAAGACTCAAGACAGACCAAGGAATTAGGAAAGATTATAGAACATAAAAATAAACATGAAATTTGAAATGAAAAATGTTACTCAATAGGAAAAATAATACAAAAATAGAAATGTTTAGGTATGAAACTTATAAGTTGTATAGATTTATATGAGTAAGATGATACAATGAATTAATAATGTCAAGACATAAGAAGAAAAGCATTCCCATGTTTATGGATAGGAAGACTCAATATTATAACTATCAATTCAGAATGGTGTTCTATAGATGGACAGTGAGAAATCTGGATTTCCTAGGGTTGGCAGGAGATGACAGAAGGAAGAGCTGACAGCACTGAGGATCCCTAGGGCAGGGAACTGTTCCACACAAGGCTTAGATGGTGGAATGCCATTGTACATCTGTCTAGACAAGTAACAATTACACCTGGAAGAAGCCCTGGCATGAACTGCAGGCTGGGAAGTATTATATATCACCAAAGTTCATAAATGTCAAAATATGCACTACACTACTAGATGATGAAGACTGTGAGAGAGGCTTCAGAGATCACACAGAAATGTGAAGCATCCCAGAAGCCGATTGCCAATATTTCTATGACAGTAAAACTGATCTGAAAAATAATAGAGGGGGAGAATATGTGGGAAATAAACAAAGAAACAACTGGCTGACGGCCAACACCACCCAACTCTTCCTAAGGCCGTTTCTTATGTCCCTCACCCAGAAGTGACACTTGACCTGGAACCTATTTCTCATTTCATCACATGCTCCTGTACTTGATCCATCCAAGGCTCTCCTTTATTGTTTTGATTCACTTACATATTTTACTTCTTTATTCATGCATAAATTTACTTATAAAAATATAAATTGAACAAAAGAATTTTTTTTCAGGGGGGGTTGTTTTTTGAGACAGAGTTTCTCAGTATACCTCTGGTTGTCTTGGAACATATTTTATAGATCAGACTGATCTGGAACTCAGAGATTCACCTGCCTCTATCTCCCAAATGCTGGGCCTAATGGCATGCATCATTACCACACAGGTTGAACTAAAGAATCTTAACAGACAAAAAAATCTGACTTTTCCTACAAAAATTAGCAGTTGTTTTATCTTCCCAGTGGTCCTCAGGACATTGGAGTTTAATGAAATTCTTGCTGAAATGCTCTAAGATCACTAGCCTATGTTTGAATGCTTCCTTCCTTCATTTAAATTGTTTGTTCACTCACAACAACAACAACAAAATTCAACAGAGAATAATTACCAACAATAACAAGCAGAATATTGTTGACATAAGATCTATGGCTTTCTTTTTCCACAGTGTATGTCCATGGTACAAGGACTGTTAGCCTTCTTGATCCTTAGCAAACCTGTGCTTGTTACATTAATGCTGGTTCATATTTACTGAACTTTCTGGAATTTTAACTAAAGTCCAATAAACAAGCATGAATTTACCACCCACTATCTCCTTAATGATGAATAACAATGCTATGTGCCTCAGGACTCAGTGTTCCTGTGTGAAGGGCTATCAATTAGATTTAATAAATTTATGTTCGAATTGATTACTTCAAATGTATTCATGATAGCACATAAATTCTGAATCACTTAAGGAAGCCACAAACAACTGTCTTTTGCCCTTGATCATTTAAATATTTGCCTACTTGTATTAATTTACTTACAGTGAAACAAAAGACATATAAAACTAAATACCTAAAGAACAAAATTTCAAATGTCCCTAACTTCTAGTAACATTTACTAAACAAGTATCTATTTATTTTACATATTTGTTGGTGTGTGTGTTTCTTGTGTGTCCTTCTCATGTGTCTTTGACTATATATGTATTTGTCATGTGTGTGGGGGTCTTTGTATGTGTGTTTGTGTATATATATATATATATATATATATATATATCTTTGTATGTGTGTTTATGTATGTCTTTGTGTGTGTTTTTCTGTGTGTATCTTTGTTGGTGTGCGTCTTTTTCTGTGTGTCTTTGTATCTTTCTGTGTGTGTGTCTTTCTCTTTGTCTTAGTCTGTGTGTCTTTGTGTGTGTTTCTCTATGTGTGACTTTCTGTGTGTGTGTGTTTGCCTTTGTGTGTGTCTTTGTGTGTCTGTGTGTTTCTCATGTGTGCATGTGTGTCTGTATCTTTGTGTGTGTTTATCTTTTTCTCTGTGTGTGTGTGAGAATGTGCACACATGGGGAGATCAGAACCTTGGGAACAGTTCTCTCCCTCCACCATGTGGGTCTGGGGAACTGAACTCAGGCGCCCGGGATTGGCACCCACTGAGCCATCCCACCAGAAGTCTCTATGATGGACCTCAGAGTAACAGGGCTAATCAAAATCATTGATTCAGACACCCCAGAATGCTCATCATCGGTCAGGGCTTGGTTGTCTTGTGTTAAGTTAGTCCTACCTTTGTTTATTGGCTCACTCATTGAGTCATTACTACTACTACAGTCAGTAAACACAAACTGAGAACATGTGCCTGTACAATGGCAAAGTTTCTTTTCTGTTCTGATAGTTTCTGTTCTGTAGGCCTGAGACATGTGATTACTCAGCCCCCTCACTTCCTGTCAATCACACTTAGGAACTTTCCTTGTCCTTCCTTAATTTGTCTGGACCAATTAAGGACAGTGAATGTGATAGACAAACTCCAAGATGGTGGCCAGTGGGGTCCACACTGTGTGGCACACAGCCTTGTGTTACATGTTCCCATCTTGGATCATAGCTATTTATGTGACCAGAATAGCATTATGAAAAAAGTAGTTTGTGCCTTAGGGAGATAAGATAAATGACACAGTAAAGATCTACCTAATTCTGTCCCCTACTGATGGCTCTGGGGAAATTAACTGTCATGTTCTAAGGACATTCACTTAGAAGAACTTTATGTGGAAAGGAAGTGTGGTCCCCATCAGCAGGCAGCCATGGACATGAGCCCTACAAGCAAAACACACACACACACACCATATTCACTAAGGAGAGCTTCTTGTGCAAAGGAAGTGTGGTCCCCATCAGCAGGCAGCCATGGACATGAGCCCTACAAGC
>PVIH01028033.1:0-15854 GCA_004025045.1 Sigmodon hispidus | reverse complement strand
GCTGTGCAGGCCTCTACATTAGTTGGGGAACCTGTTTTCAAGAAAGTGGTTAAGAGAATGGCGGATCTGCTGAGCCCACGGCCACCGTGTTAGAGGGACCGGTGCTGGCTGGGCTCCACTGTCCTGCTCTGGGGCTAGTGTTCACTGATGCTCCCCTTTCTCCTTGGCTGGAGGTGGGGACTTTCTAGGGGACGTGGCAATGCTGGGGTTGGGGGCCTGTGACCCCGACTGGGCATCTATGCTGGCATGCTCCCTCCGGACAAGGTCTTCCAACTCCTTCTGCAGAGGGCAAAGTTCACAGAAGTCTGAAGTTACTATACATCCATCTGTACAGGGCTGGGCTCAGGGTGGGCGGGGGTGGCCCAGCTCCTCACCTTCCAACCCAGGAGTTCAGCAAGCGCCAGGCAGCCTTGGTCACAGTCCCCGAGCCAGGCCACATCTCTGCAGTGTGAACAGGAAAGAGCGGACAGGCTGAGGGCTGCCTGGCCTTCCATTTTCTCTCCCACCTCAGCCTACCCTTCCCAAGCTCTTTCCACCCCAGGCCTACACCTCACCTGTAAGCCTTCTTGGAGTCAAAATCCATGCCACCTCCCAAGCCCATCATCATGCCCAGGAAGGGATCTGTCTGTGGGGAGAGGACAGCTAAGAACACAGCCCTGGGACCACGAGGCCTGCCTTATATTATTTTCAAGACAGGCTTTCTCTGTGTAGCCCTGGCTGTCCTGGAACTCCCTCTGTAGACCAGGTAGGCTTTGAACTCACAGAAATCTACCTGCCTTTCCCTCTTGAATGCTGGGACTAAGGGTGTGCGTCATCACTGCCCAGCTTATTTTTAGTTTTTAAGTGAATGTAGTATGGTGTGTGTCTCTGTAAGTGTGCTCTCTGTGGTTGTACTCAAAGTGAACGAAGGGTGTCACATCCCCAGGAACTGCAGTTAAAGGGAGTTGTGAGCCCCCTGGAGTGGGTGTTGGGAACTGCACTTGGGTCTCTGGAAGAACAGAGTGTCTTAACCACTGAGCCAGCAGCTCATTTTGTTCTGGCAGTACTGAGGTTTGAACCTAGGGCTCTGTGTATTTGGACAAACTCTCTGACACTGAGCTATATCCCCAGCCCAGACATATTCTTTAGAGACAAGGTTTCTCAGTTGGCCTGAAACTCTCAGTCAGTGACACTGGCTGTCCAATGAGCTCAGGTACCCACCAGCCGTCTCTCCAGTGTGAGATGCACACGCGTACACCATGCCTGCTTGTGTCTTTTCATTTATTATTCCATTCCCAGTGTTCCCTGTCAACTGAGATCTGTCACAGACGTTTAATAGAATCTGTTTTGGAGGGTGTTAGCATTTTATTTGAGCTTTTTTTTCCAGAGCCTTCTGTCCACCAGACACATCCCCTCTGGGTACCCCTCTTCCTGTCCTGTCAGCCGTGGCTGAGACGAGACATGGTGATATTTAAGTTTAATCCCAGCACTTGGGAGGCAGAGGCAGGAGGGTCTCTGTGTTCGAGGCCAGCCTGGTCTACAGAGCAAGTTCTAGAACAGCCAGGGCCACACAGAGAAACCATCTTGAAAAAAACATAACAATACAAAAGCAACAAAAAGCTCCCCCCCAAACAAATACCACACACAGGTATGGTGGCACAGGCCTGTAATCCCAGGCTTTGGAAGGCCGTGGCAGGAAGGTTAGGCATTCAGGGCCGTCTGTGGCACACACACAGTGACTCTGAGAGGACAGGCCTACATGAGAGCCTGCCCTACAACTGTGTGCAGAGTTCACACTGAGGTACCACACGCCAAGCAGACAAAGCTTGGCGTCGCCATACGAACAATCTGCCACTTCAGATGACAGACTTGGGAGTCCCCAGATTTTGAGATGTGAGAAGGTAGCAGGATGGCGATGCCTGGAACACTGTGGCACATACAGTGACCGTGCCCCCTGGTGTCTGTGTCACAGGCAGGCCACACCCCTTCCTGCTGTATATTCTCTCTAGCAAGGACATTCCCTGGAAGCAAATACTTGCCCAGGACTAAGGCCTCCCCTGGAGAGGTGGGTTAGGCTTGGGCAGGATCAGGTACCAGGCAGCTGTTCATTGGTCTCCTGGGTCCCAGGAAGCACTAGGCTTCAGCAGGTTCAAGGGCTGGGCCTGCCATTTGCTCAAAGGGATCCAGAGCTACACAGAGGCCTGTAGTGTCCAGCTCGCCCATATTCTCCAGCCTCAAGTGGCAAGTCTAAAGCACTGATACTCTTTGGGTAGGGTACACTGAGACCATCTCATCCTTCTGAGGAAGGGGCAGAGGGAAGTCGAGGCACACTCACCTGGCCTGTCTTCTCCTTGTTGATGAGCAGGCGTGGAGTAGATAGCGGTGCCCTGGGAATGGGGAGCTGGGATTCAGGATCTGCCCTGCTGCCCTGTCCCCGGCTGACCCCCCAGTCCTATCCCCTCAACCTACTTGCTGATGAGGGAGGCAAAGGGCTGCACCTGCAGGGAGGTGCCCATGATGATGAGGAGGTCCGCCTTCGAGAAGTCCTGCAGGGAGCAGCCAGTGAGGACTTGGACCCCACTGCTGTCTCTGCGCCCCCCCAGCCCTGCAGCTCATGTGGGCCGCGCCCAGGGAGGACACTTACTGACTGCAGGCAGGAGAAGAAGCGTGGCGGAAGAGTCTCACCGAAAAACACGATGTCTGAGGTAAAAACAGACAAAAGGACACAGGGACAGGAGACAGAGCTAGAACACGCACGAGTCGGGGCCAGCGAGGCCTGAGGGGGCACACAGACACCCACCCTCTGCAGGACAGTAAGGGATAGCCCAGACAGCAGAGCTGGCCAGAGATGGAGTTGGGGAGAGAGGCCCAGCTTGAGAACCCCCCAGGCCCTGAGGCTCACCAGGCTTCACCACGCTCTGACATTTCTCACACTTGGGGATTGCTTCTGAGAAGATCTTCTCTGGTGGGAGAGAAGGAGGGAGGGGAGTGGGGGTGTGAGCCTCCCAGGGCTGGAGCACGGTCAGCTGTTCTTCACTACCGCCAACATAAGTGCAGCCCAGGCAAGGGCACGACCCTAAACCTGCTTCTGGGAGAAGTCAGGAGGAGGACTGTGGGTTCGTGGCCAGCCTTGGCTTATACAGCAAGACCATGTCTCAAAACCCGAGGGCTGGGGCAGGGGCATGGCTCAGTGTGTAAAGGCATCTCCTGCCAAGCTTGATGACCTGAGTTTGATCCCAGGAATCCACATGCTAATGAGGAGAGAGACAGTTCCCTGCAGACTGTCCTCTGACATCCAGAGGCATACTGTGGATACACACCCACATACACACATGCAGACACACAAGGAAGTAAATGTAAAAATGCTTAACAACAAACCAAGGGTTAAGGATGTACCTCAATGGTGGAACACTATGGGACTTGGGACAAGATTCATCAGTAGAGCCCCTGCCTAGAGTCCCCCAGTGAGGGGCTGGGGTGTGGCTCAGTGGTAGAGCCCCTGCCTAGAATCCCCCAGTGAGGGGCTGGGGTGTGGCTCAGTGATAGAGCCCCTGCTTAGAATCCCCCAGTGAGGGGCTGGGGTGTGACTCAGTGGTAGAGCCCCTGCCTAGAATCCCCCAGTGAGGGGCTGGGGTGTGGCTCAGTGGTAGAGCACTTGACTTTGCATGTCCAAGCCCCAACAGCACAAAACAAACAGCACCCCCCACTACTAAGGGATCTGGGGTGTCCTTCTGTCTTATCAGAGAAGAGCTCCCTTCTTAGAGAACTGTCCTCATCTCCAGGCTGGGGGGGGGGGAGGGTGTGGCTCCAAGCACCACCGCCTATAGCCAGTGAATGAGATGGTAAACACAGGAGCAAATCCACCTATAGCCAGTGAATGAGATGGTAAACACAGGGGCAAATCCACCTGGCCCTGACAGGCAGCCCTGGATTCCACCAGACACCCATCTGGGGAATGGAAGTCAAGCCCTTCCAATGGGTCTTAGGGACAGTCTTATTTGTCCCTGGGTCAGGAAAGGACATACAGATAATCTTGGGATGGAGCCAACCTCAAGCGCATCTGCTCCCCGCCCCCCCAGGACTGTGCCAGACTCCTCCAGTACGATCTCTGTGATAGTCACACTCTTCATTGCTTGCGGAGCAGGGAACACATCTGTCACTTGCAGAAATGGAGCTCAGCCACTCAGCCACGCATCACAGAGTGAGGCATTAGCCATCACTGCTCAGGGTAATTCTACACAAACAACATGCTGTTCTGCGGGTGGGGACATAAAGGGGGTGATGTCCTTTGTCCGTCACCCCCAGCTGTGCACACTTGGGCTGCTCAGGAACCCTCCTCAGTCTGGGGGCAGCTGGCTGGCATTCCGTCAGAAAGGTCACCTTCCATGGTCCTGCCACAAAGGCTCCAGCTGTCCCGATCCCAAGGGGACACGAGGGGCTTTGTGAAGTCAGCATAAAGAGTATAGCCTCCCAGAGTGGCACAGAGGCCAGACTCAGCACAATGGCTGCCAGAAGCAGGCTGGTGCTAGCACAGTGGGCGTGAGGGCTGGCTCTTTATCTTAGATGCTCTGTCCTTACATGATGGGGACAGTGACAGTAGTGAGCCCTGTCATGGTCACGTGAGCCCCAGCACTCATGTATAACCAGTACTGCGTCAGCCTTCGCTCTACAAATTCCTCCAGTACTGTCTGCTATGGAAGTCTGAGCTGCACGGAACTTATAGAGTTTATTGTTATTTTTTTATTTTTTGTCATGCAGTCCATGAAACTTACTATGTAGCCAAGGCTAGCTCCTGCCCCTCCTGCCTATATCACCCAAGCTACAGATGACAGGCATATACCATAGCTCCTGATGTGACTTCTACAATTTAAATCAACAAAAATTTAATAAAACTAGAGACCCTGTCATTAAAAAAGAAAAGAACATTTAAAATGTTCTGGGCCAGCAAGGTGATTCAGAAGGTGAGGGTGCCATCTTCAAGTCTGACAGACTGAGTTCAATTCCTGGGGCCTAAATGATGGCTGGAGAATTGATTCTCGGTTCACTTGGCTCATTTCTAGAGCTCAGTGGACAAAGGGAGCAGTTGGCACCATGCTGGATGCAGACACAGGTCTCCTCATTTCTGGGCTGTCCTCAGGATGTTGGCCCTGATGGGAGGACTCCATGTAAAATGGGAAGGGCATTGGAGGCCATGGCCAGTTGCTCATGACTTTAGCGGCTGTGTGACCACTGTGGGTGTGACTTGTGGCTGGCTTTGCTCTGTGGTTCTTATGTGTGACAGCCTGGCAGAGAGACGGCAAGAGAGCAAAGACTCACCACCACCTTGAGTCCTTGGGGCTTCTAGAGCCCCCATAAAAAGCAAGAGAACTGAGTGTGGTGGCGCATGCCTGCCATCTCAGCACTGGGGAGACTGAGGCAGAAGTGCAAGGCCAGCCTGGGCTACATAGGGAGACATTGTCTCAAAAGAAACCAGGCAACTCGCTGAATAATTACCAACAGCTAAAGGTAGAACAGGATCGCACTGGTACCCAACCTCTTGGAGGCCCGGTATGGATGGGCATGGAGCGGGAGGTGTGGCCTCATCCGTGATACCCAGCCTCACCTTTCATCCAGTTCAGTGTGTACTCTTGCCGGCAGGCGGAGCTGACACAGTGTGATGTGTAGAAGGTGCCGTGGGCCTCCACCAGGTCCTGGGGCTCCAGCCCAGCCACTCGCTCCAGTGTGTCTATGTTCTAGAGGGGGAGACAAAGGAAAGTCCAGAAGATGGCCAGCCTTTATGAGCTCTGAGCAGTGGGGTGGGGGAGGGAGGGTGAGGACATGTGGAAAGCACCCACTCTTCTAGTGGGACCACCAAAGGGTTAACAGTCAGGGCTGCCCAGGCTCAAATGTATAAGGCCAGGCCCACTGCCGTCATCAACCCACCCAACCTCTCGAAGTTCTTTTGTTAGAAAGCCACATTTCCTGCCGTTTGCCACAGATTTATTAAAATAATTGTGCCTGTGCAGGGCCCCAATCTGCACAGCTTGTGGCTAAACATTAATATAGTAAAATGTAGCAAGCCAGAAGTGAAGGGTCTACTTGTGCTCCCTGCATTTGGAGACTGAGGCCGGAGGATGGCTGTAAGTTTAAAGTCAGCTAGCATGGGGCCAGCTAGGGCTACATGGGAAGACCCTGCCTCAAAAACTGAAATAAGGCCAGGCAGTGGTGGTGGACAAAAACAGAACTAAGCAATAAATAAAGCCAGGCATGGTGGATCATACCTATAATCCCAGACTGCTACAAATTTGAGGCTAGCCTAAGCTACAGAGTGAGTTCCAGGCCAGCCTGGGTGACAAGGGTGAGTAGAGCCTGAAAAACCACAAGAAGGCTGAGCAGGAAACAGCATCTGCCACCAACCTAACAACCTGATCTTCTTCCCTGGAAACCACATGGTTGTCTTCTGAACTACACACACACACACACACACACACACACACACACACACACACAGAGTGTAATTTTAAAAATTCAATTAATAAATAAAACAAAAGAATAGCTTATTTGGGGGAAGTTATTTTCTCTTGAGACTGCCTCAAACCTGGATCCTCCCTCTAGAGTACTGGGACTTCAGGGATGCTCAGATCCCGCATCTGCTTTGTAAATGGCTCAGTCTACCAAGTCCCTCCCTGGGGAGAAAGCAACACACGTGTAAATGACTAAAAAGGCCTACAGGACGTCACAGGCCCCATATCCACTCAGGATCACAGGAGATGCCTGGTATCCAGACTGGGTTGGATCCCATCCGTACAGATGGTTCTTCCCTTAGGATGGAGCAACGTCCTGATGAACATTCATCTGCTGCAAGTTAAAATGCCTCTAACACATCTCCCCTATTGTCCATCACAGCTAAGTGACCAGGGCCTGGGCAAGTCTGCACCGTTCCCCTCATGATGATTCCGTAGTCTGCCACCTCTACCCAAGACCAACAGAGTAAAGAGGGGCCAGCGCACATCTGTAAGCTCTGCTCCAAGGTGAGGGACGCAGAGGAGGGTAAATTCAAGGCCTGCTTGGGGGTGTGGCTCAGTGGTAGAGCACTTCCCAGCATGCAGGAAGCCCTGGGGTTCACCTATCACAGCACACCCCACCCTAGACCCATGCCCTGGGGTTCACCTATCACAGCACACCCCATCCCAGATCCATGAGGGGAAAAAAGAAAACAGATTATTCTTCAGCTTTTAAAAATCATGGTGCTGGGCTGGAGAGTTGGCTCAGCGGTTAAGAGCACTGTCTGCTCTTCCAGAGGACCCGGGTTCGATTCCCAGCACCCACATGGCAGCTAACAACTGTCTGTAGTTCCAGTTCCAGGCAAAAACACCAAGGCAAATACATAAATAAATAAAGTTAAAATTAAAAAAAAAAAAAATCATGGTGCTGCCGTGCAGTGTGAGTACGGAAGGGTCCAGACAAGAATCACACAGAGAACCTTCTGTATTATGAATATATTTCATATATTCAATTTTAAAGACCTGCGGCCATCCCTCTGCAGAGACCACAGTGACATGAGTGACCACGACAGCTGTCTGAATGTGTGAATGAGTTCCTGTGTCCTGAGCTAAAAATAGCAGCACACAGCGTCAAAGGCGCTGTGTTGTGTTGGGACAACTGAGAAGCAAAGTTGTGTGTTCTAGAAAGCTGGTCAGTGACTCAAACAGTGACTGAGGAGCGGACCAGGGCCAAGTGCCTGATGGGAAAAACCCTCACAAAGGGCAAGTGGAACATTGTTTCCACCTTTAGATGTTTGATATAATAAGTCACTCAGAATGTATGTGTGGGGGCTGGGGGGTGGCTCAGCAGTTAAGGGTGCTGCTTGTCCTCACAGAAGACCGGGTTTGGCTCCCAGCACCCACACAGCAGCTCAAACCTCCTGTTAGCGCCCCCTCTTGGTCACTGTGGGTACTGCATGTGCATGGTACACAGACATCCAAGCAGATAAAACACCCACACACATAAAATAACTCTCCTTAAAAGTATGTGTGTGGGGTCAGGAGATGGGTCACAGATAAAGGTGTGTGCTTGGGGCTGGAGAGATGGCTCAGTGGTTAAGAGCACAGTCTGCTCTTCCAGAGGACCCGGGTTCAATTCCCAGCACCCACATGGCAGCTAACAGCTGTCTGTAGTTTCAGTTCCAGGCAAACACCAAGGCAAATAAATAAAGAAATAAAGTTTTTTTTGTTTTTTTTTTTTTTTTTTAAAAAAAAAAAAAGGTGTGTGTTGATGGTCTGAGTTCTAATCCTGGAACCCATGTGTCAGCAGGAAAGATTGACTTCTGCGAGTTGTCCTGGGACCTCCAAACTTTTGATGTGGTATGCTTGCACATGCGTGTGCATGCCTGCAAACACACACACACACCCCAACTAAATTAATTAAAGTTTCAAAACTACTGCAGGGACTTGTCAGATATCTTACATTTCTCACTGAACAGGCCTGTGCTGGCTTTGTGGTGAAATTTGAACATGGCAGCATTCAGGGCACCTGGCCGCCCTCACTCACAGCTGGCTTTGTCTGAAGCGTCAGTTTTTCACTTCGTCTGCTGATCCAATACCCATGTGCTGTTTCTCTAGCCATTGCCTTTCTGCTCAGCCCGGTCTCCATGTCCAGCTGCCTCCCCGGATTCCCCAGTTTCTATGTAGCTATTTCCCAGGGTCTCCAGGCAGAATGTCATCTTCCCAACAACTTCCTTTCCAGCTATCCCAGGAAAGCATGGGAGGTACTCAGATGAGGAACACCCCCTGACCCCACCATCCCGGCTTCATTTTCCAAGGCAGTGCCTAACTTCCTGGTCTCCTTCCTCAATGGCCCTCACTGAAGGTCCATCTTCTATCTACTTTGGCTGCACAAACATGGCAGCTTCTGATTACTCTGTGTGGCCCTGTCCCCACAGGCACCCGTAGTGAGCCTCTGGCTGAAGGTGCCGTCTCTCCTGGTTCTCAGGTCTTTGCCTCAATGTCACCCTCTTGTTGAAGCTGCCATGCCTACCCTGTGCACGCCAACATCTGCTCACACAGACCCCTGACTTGCCTTCTTTTTTTTTTTTTAAACTTTATTTATTTATTTATTTGCCTTGGTGTTTTGCCTGGAACTACAGACAGTTGTTAGCTGCCACGTGGATGCTGGGAATCGAACCCGGGTCCTCCGGAAGAGCAGACGGTGCTCTTAACCACTGAGCCATCTCTCCAGCCCCCTGACTTGCCTTCTGTGTGACCATCTGACATACTGGGTCTGTGACTCATCCCTGTTGTCCTTGTCACACATAAGAGAATATCAGCACCAGGGGTGCAGGGGTGTTTGTTCTGCTTACTCTGGCAGTGCCCTCTACTGGGTGGACATCTGTTGTCCTTCACGTGAAGGAAGTATGGAGCTTCAAGGAGGCATCAGGCATCAGGCCTGAACCTTGTTCTGTGAACATGGCTGACTCCCTGAGTTAGGAGTTTCCTGGGCTTCGGCAGCACATGAAGGACTCAGCTGTCCCTTCTCCGACTAGGGTCTCCAGCTATCTGGCCCCAAAAGAATCCATGCCCCTCCATCCCCGTGGCCATTTCTGACATTACAGATGCCTCATTGGATTGCATGAAGAAAACAATACCTATTTTATCCAAGCATTAACTCTTCTGTAAGATTTGAAGTTCTATTTTTTCCTTTGTAAGTTTTTTGATTTTTTTGGAGGGACAGGGTTTGGTTATGAAGCCAGTCTGGACTAGAATGAACTATGTAGCCCAGGTTGACCTTGAACTCATAATGTTGGGCTTGAACTCAGCCTCCCAAGTGCTGGGATGATAGGTGTGTGCTTCCATGCTCAGTCAGCTTGTGTTCTGTGGTGTGGTTTATAGCATGCATATAATCTGCTGCAGAGCAGTCTGTGTTCTGTGGTGTGGTTTATAGCATGCACATAGTCTGCTGCAGAGCAGCCTGTGTTCTGTGCTGTAGTTTATAGCATACACATAGTTTGATGCAGAGCAGCCTGTGTTCTGTGCTGTAGTTTATAGCATGCACATAGTCTGCTGCAGAGCAGCCTGTGTTCTGTGCTGTAGTTTATAGCATACACATAGTTTGATGCAGAGCAGCCTGTGTTCTGTGCTGTGGTTTATAGCATGCACATAGTCTGATGCACATCAGCTGAACTTCAGCACATCAGTGAGTCAGAGGTAGCGGCACAGACTTCTTTTTTTCTGGCCGCTAATCCAAAGCCAGAAGCCTAAACACCTTTCCAGACACTCCAGTGTGGCCAGTGTGCCCTATTAGCCACTGTATCCAAGGCCAGGCTCAGAACTGTGCAAGTCATAAAATGTACGCCTTCTTTTTTATCACCAGTTAGAAAACTGTCCCAGTGTCCTGACTTGGGATGGCTGTGGTGTGGATGGTGTCCCCTCAGGTAGAGTCCTTTTGCAGTATGCATGGGATGACCTGATGGGAATATACTGTCACCTCACAATAGACTTGAGAGGGCCTGAAACTGTTTTGGCTCTTTCTGTTATCTAAAAATTCTTTATGTATTAGTTTATATTTTCTTTTTTTTATTTTTTTTAAAAACTTTATTTATTATTTATTATTTGCCTTGGTGGTTGCCTGGAACTGGAACTACAGACAGTTGTTAGCTGCCATGTGGGTGCTGGGAATTGAACCCAGGTCCTCTGGAAGAGCAGACGGTGCTCTTAACCGCTGAGCCATCTCTCCAGCCCCTAGTTTATATTTTCATAGATTGACTTATCAATTAATTTAGAGACAAGGCCTCACATCCTAAAGGCTGGCCTCAGACTCACTTGTAGCCAGGATGACCTTGAATTTCTGCTCCCCCTGTTTCCACTCCCATAAGTATCACCTTACCCAGTCTCTGGCCCCTAGTTTTATAAAGGGGAAACTGAGGCTGAAGGGGAGTGGCTCACTGCAGGTCACTCACTACAATTAACTAAGCCCTGGTCGCTGCCCCTGTGCCTGCCTGTGTCACCCCCAGCTCTGACTAAGGGTTCCCAGACCCATCCAGCCTACTGGCCACCAACCATGGCCTCCGGGTCCCACCTACCTGCGTGTAGCAGCGCAGCAGCAACCCCTTCTCCTTCAGCAGGCGGATGAAGTAGTGGCAGACGGTTGGCTAAGGGCAGAAAAACAATGCTGAAGGAACTGGACACGGGCCATCCCCATGGGCAGGGGCGATGCAAGTCACATGCCCATCCTACCCCATGGCCCCATCACGGCTGCCCAGGGAGGAGGAGCATGGGCATATATCACAGATGAGGACACCCATTTGAGGACGTGTGGTGTCACCGGTCGGTTAATTAATTGCCCAGTTAGGTTCACAGCCAGGCTTTAGCTTCAGCCTTTTCTGACACACTCAGCAGCTCTGTTTGACAGTTGGAAAAATCAAGGCTCAGAGCCTCAAGGTAAAGAAAGCAAGAGGTGAGGGGCCCAGGAGGAGGCCAGGCAGCCAAGCCTGCAACCCATCCCTTCTCCTTTTAATTTCTTAAAATTCTTTATTATCTATTTAGATTTGTTTGTTTTTCTTTTTTTTTTTTTTTTTAAAAATTATTTATTTATTATATATGCAGTGTTCTGCCTGCAGGCCAGAAGAGGGCACCAGATCTCATTACAGATGGTTGTGAGCCACCATGTGGATGCTGGGAATTGAACTCAGGTCCTCTGGAAGAGCAGTTTCTTAACCTCTTAACCTCTGAGCCATCTCTCCTGCCCCTACCTGGGTTCTTAATAATCTTATATTGCTGTCTGAAGGGCCTATAAGGGGCCTCCTTCCCATATCTGCTCATCCCAATCTCCCCTGCAGAAAAAGATCTCACCTTAAACTGACCAGGATAGAGCTCCTTGGCAAGGGCAAAGAAGGGTTCTGGATGTTTCTGTAGGAGAGAGAACCAGAGGGCCACATGCCAGGTAAGATAGGCCTGGAGCTGGGATTCCCTCCCCTCACCTCAGCAGTGTACCTTGAAGTAACTGATCTCGAAGATGGCTTCCGGGTAAGGAAGGTGGTACTTTTCCAGGTTGGCATAGAGGCCGGTGGATGGGGAGCGGAAGTCAGGGATACCCGCAGCTAGGGAGGAGCATTCAGTCAATGGTTCCATCCCATATATGCACCAACCCTTCCAGGGCCCCCGTTCCCCAGGGAGGTACACTTACATGTGGAGATTCCGGCTCCCACCAAACAGATGACCCTGCGACCTGGAGGAGAGAGTTAATATGGCGTGATAAGGTTTCTCTGGTAGGGAGGACAGTGGTGGAAACCCCAACACTGAACTTAGAGAGATTTGCCTGTCTCTGCCTCCTAAGTGCTGAGAGTAAAACCGTGTGCATGCACATAGTCTGCTGCAGAGCAGCCTGTGTTCTGTGCTGTAGTTTATTGCATGCACACATCACAGTTGGCTTTACATCAGCACCTCCTTCCCCCCGTTTCTTTCTGAGATGAGGAGCCAGAATGTGGTGCTGCAGCACTAGGGAGGCGGAAGTGGGGAATGTCTGCGAGAGATCCTGGTTTACACAGTGAGTTCCAGCCAGCCAGTGCAAGGAACGAGACCCTGTCTCAAAACACAAGACAAGCAACAACAGAAAGATGGCGGCTGGGTAGAAGCCTCAGAGGTTGAGATCACTTCCAGCTCCATGGATCCAATGCCTTGGTATCTGTATACCTCTTGGGTGTTGGGGTTATGGTGTGCACCAACATGCGTTACTTTCTTGGTTTATAAGACAGTGTCTCCCTATGTAGCCCAGGACAGCCTGGAATCCTAAGCCTCAGATGGCCTAGCCTTTTTTTTTTTTTTTTTTTTTTTTTTTTTTTTTTTTTTTTTTTTTTTTTTTTTTTTTTTTTTTTTTAAGATTTAGTTATTATGTATACAGTATTCTGCCTGCATGTGTCCCTGCAGGCCAGAAGAGGGCGCCAAATCTCACTATAGGTGGTTATGATCTGGGAATTGAACTCAGAACCTCTGGAAGAGCAGACGGTGCTCTTAACCGCTGAGCCATCTCTCCAGCCCCTCTATGACGTATTTCTAGCATGTTATACCATACTGCTTTGTTCACACAAAAGCCACCAGTGAGTCTGCTCCTTTGAGTCAATTGCACTATATAACCTTTTTTTGGGGGGGTAAGGAGCTCATGTATCTCAGGTAAGCTAAGTAGCCAAGGATGACCTTGAATCTCTGATTCTCCTCTCCCATCTCCAAGGGCTGGGATTAAAGGTATTCACCATCACTGCCTGGCTCAATGGTTTGTATTCTTATGAGGGTTTTGCTCCCAAATTTTAATAGTTCTTAGAAAAGAAGATGGGGGCCAGGCAGTGGTGGTGCATGCCTTTAATCTCAGCACTTGGGAGACCGAAGCAGACAGATCTGCATGAATTCAAGGCCAGCGTAATCTACAGAGCAAATGCCAAGACACAGCCAGGGCACAGATAAACTCTGTCCTGAAAAATAAAAGCAAAAGAAAGAGAGAGAGAGAGAGAAAGAGAGAGAGAGAGAGAGAAAGAAAGAAAGAAGATGAGATGATACGGCCGAGTCTATTCACAAGCACATAGCTGGGCAGAAATAGCTCCATTGCCGCCTCAGCTGCTGGCTGGCAGGCAGCCCAGCCGCACAGTGCCCTGGCATCTGTCTGTCAGCTGATGGACAGATACAAGTGTGGTGTGCCATGAATTGGGCACCCCTGCCTGGGGTGTTCTGTTTAAGGGACAAGTATGAACATGGGTCAAAGCCTGCCAGAGGGGCCTGTGAGTTGGCTCAATGGATAGGGGCACTTCTTGGTGCCAAGCCTGAGTTTGAACCCCACAAAGCATAGGAGAAAGAAGGATGACTTCTGAAAATCGCCCTCTGCCAAGCGCACACCAGCTCACACACACCTACACTAACATACACACATCACACACATTATAATGTTTAAACTGGGTATGGTAGCTAACACCTTTAATCCCAACACTTGGAAGGCAGAGACAGGCAGATCTCTGTGAGTTCAAGGTCCCACCTGGTCTACAGAGCAAGTTCCAGGACAGCCAGGGCTACATAGAGAAACCCTGTCTCAAAAAACAAAATAACAACGACAAAATGTTTTGTTTTTTAAAAAAGGCACTGCCCAGGCACTCAGCTTCTCTAGGATGTCACTGGCCCTAGTCTGCTGGAGGTCATGGACACACATTCTAGATTCAAGGGGCCTGATGCTCCTGAGTGTGCTAGTGCATGTCTGGGATACTGATACTTGGGTGGCTGAAGCAAGGTAAGCCTGTGTTCAAAGCCAGCCACAGCTATAGGACAAGATCTCGCATCAAGGGCCTGGGTATCAAATCCTGACTGTGCCACTTGCCTGATGTTCACCCCACGTCACAACCTTTCTGTGCTTCAGTTTCCTGTTCTGCTTGGCTTACTTCAAAAAAGGCCTCATAGCTCTTCTGTGATAATTGGGTCCAGGGATGCTTGTGAAGTACTTAGCCCCAGCCTGGTAAGCAGGAAGACCCGATTAATCCTAAATCTCTCACCCTGTAGGCCTGTGACTCTAAGGCCCTGTGTAGGAAGCAAGAACAAATGGCTTCTAGCCACAGCCAGGTCCTCTCTGCAGGCAGGAGAGGGAGGCCCAGCCGCCCAGCCTGGCTGCCAAGGAGGGAGATGTGCAGCTGAGCCAGGGGAAACTGGAGAAGTTGGCCGGCCACAACAAAGGGCTGTTCAGGACCCTCAAAGCCCCATTGTTCCCACTGAGGACCAGAGGGCCCGCTTTCTCAGACTTTGAGACTCAGCCTCAACAAGAAACGCAACTTCACCACAGTGACCCAGCTAGATGGCTTCTGAACAGCTCATCTGAGACAAACTTCCTGTGATGATACCATAGCAACACATCCATAGCTCCCAAGGGATCGGGTCCTGCTCCAATCACACCTCTTTTGAGTGCGTGTGTTATTTCTCAGGACCATCCACCTGGTTTTGTTGTTTTGGTTCTCAAGACAGGGTTTCTCTGTATTACAGCTTTGGCTGTCCTGAAACTCACTTTATAGCCACAGATATCCACCTGCCTCTGCCTCCTGAGTGCTGAGGTTAAAGGTGTGTGCCACCGCTGCCCAGAGTGTGTGTGGAAAGCAGAGAACAACTTCTGAGCATCATTTAACTCCTACCATGTTACCCAGGGATGCAGCTGCAGGGGGCAGCTTTGGTGGTAAGTGCCTTTACTTGCAAAGGCATCTTGCAGATCCCCAACTCACTGGGACCTGGGCTGTGGCTTGGATTCTCTCGCTTCTGTCTCCTCAGCTCTGGGCACTGAACTTGAACTCAGAACCTCTGCCTCAGCTTCTAGAGTAGCTAGGATTGTAGGTGTGCCTGCATGTTGGGCACAGTCACTCTAGCCTCAGCCTGAGTCACCAGAGGCATTATCACTTCTGGTGTAGGGCATGGTGGTGCTGGTCCATATTCCCAGCTGTTTGGGAGGCTGAGGCGGGAGGATCCACCATCAGGGACTATAGAGTGGATTCATACCCATCCAAAATACAACAGTTAAAAAGAGGCGGGGCTAAAGCTCAGGGGGAGGGTGCTTGCCTAGCACGTAGGGGCCCGGGTTCCTCCTCAACACCTCCTTGTTCCACCCCTCAAAAAGTAAGCGGGGACTCAGGTCTGGCCAGTCAAGGACAGGGAACTCAGAGGAGGCAGCGTTCAGGGCTGACGTGACTCAGTCTGGGCCAGTGTGGCCTGGTTCTCTGTGCAAAGGTGCCTTACAGAGTAGGAGCTGGTTGGTCTCCTGTGCGGAGCTGCATGCATGCACACACACACACACACACACACACACACACACACACACACACACGCACACACACACACACACACACACACACACACACACACACACACACACACACACACACACACACA
>PVIH01028032.1:0-15856 GCA_004025045.1 Sigmodon hispidus | reverse complement strand
TTCCTGAACATTTTGAGTTATGGCTTTTTTAGTTTTACTATTTTCTTTGACTGATATATCTATTTGAGCTACTGAGTCTTCCACTTCAGAGATTCTATCTTCCATCTCTTGAACTCTGTTTGTTATGCTTATATCTGTGGTTCCAGCTTTTTTCTTCAGGTTTTCTATTTCCATCTTTGCCTCATTTTGTGCCTTTTTTATTGCTTCTATTTCAGTTTTTATTTCAGCTTTTAGTTCCTGGCATGTTTCTTTCATAGATTTGTTCATCTCTTCCAATTTTTTGTTTGTATTTTCTTCTATTTCTTTAAGGCTTTTTTTCATATCTTCTTTTAGAGCTTTGATGATCATCAAAAAGTAATTTTTGGTGTTGCTTGCTTCTGTTTCCTCTTCATTGCTCAGTTCAGGTCTTGTATTTATAAGATCGCCACTCTCTTCTGGAGTTACCATATTGTCCTTTGTATTATTATGTAATTTTTGCACTGACGTTTGCCCATGGCTTCAGTGGTTCACGATTAGATGGGTCCTGGTCAGTTGTGGCACTCGGGTTTGTGTGCCTCCTGTCACCTCTCTGGTCAGGGTCTGATTCTGTCTTTCAGAGACCCCTGCAGTTGGTTCGCTCAGTTCAAGGTCGTGGTGGGTAGCCGTTCAAATTCCCTCAGCAGGAGCTGTGGGTGTGGTCAGGGGCAGAGTTTACCTGCCCCTGCTCCAGAGTGTGCTGGGACTCTGCAGGCAACACTTGGTCCCAGGAGCATAACCTGAAGCTATGGGAGCTCAACTCTCCCTCCTAGGCTGGGATATAGGCGTTGAGGCCTGGTGACCCCTCCTCACCTCTGGGCGGGGTCTGAATCTGCCCTTCAGAGACCCCTGTAGTTGGTTCGCTCAGTTCGAGTTCGTGGTGGAGAGCCGTGCAAATTCCCTCAGCAGGAGCTGTGAGTGTGGTCATGGGCAGAGTTTACCTGCCCCTGCTCCAGAGTGTGCTGGGACTCTGCAGACAGCACTTGGTCCCAGGAGCGGAACCGGAAGCTATGTAAGCTCAGCTCTCCCTCCCAGGCTGGGATATAGGCACTGAGGCCTGGTGACCCCTCCTCACCTCTGGGCAGGGTCTGAATCTGCCCTTCAGAGACCCCTGTAGTTGGTTCACTCAGTTTGAGGTCGTGGTGGAGAGCCGTGCAAATTCCCTCAGCAGGAGCTGTGGATGTGGTCAGGGGCAGAGTTTACCTGCCCCTGCTCCAGAGTGTGCTGGGACTCTGCAGACAGCACTTGGTCCCGGGAGCAGAACCGGAAGCAATGGGCTCATTCAGAATTTTAAAGATTTGTTTAGGGTGAATGTGCATGTGAGAGTGGAGGGGGGAGAGGAAGGAGAGAAAAGGAGGGAGAGAGAGAAAGAGAGAGAGAGAGAGAGATCTGGAGCCAGAGCCACAAACTGTTGCAACAGGAAACAGACATCAGTCCTCTCAAAAGCAGGAAGCATTTTTAAAGTCATATCCATCTCTCCAGATCCTTGCTGTCTGGTTTATGACCGCATAAAATAACACGTGGAACTCAATGCTCTATACTCTAGTTTATAATACTTTGCTTTATAGAATTACTTAATCCAGTTGTCGGCTTCCTGTATACTGCTGCCATTCTGACCCTACAGCTAAGTTTCAGTATGACAGGAACTCCATGGATTTATTTGTTTGTTTTATTCATTACCTCTTGCAGACTGACTGCTCAGGTGTTCTTCCTTTCCCTCACTTCTGTGTTAGAACATCTTATCTTCTCTCTTGAGCAATGCCCTAAATTTAGAGAAATCCATCCTTCAGAAGCCTCCTAAAGTGATGTTCAAGAACTCAATGTTAAGAATTTACAGTCCCAATAATGTCTCTCTTTTACCTTCATGCTTGCTTGGTAGTTTGGCTGGGTATAGAATTTGAATTTACAAACTGAAGGGTTTAAAACATGCTATTCTGGTTTACTGATGATTAGCCTTGAAAACATTTGAGAAAGAACAAGACTAAAAAGATCACTGTCAATCATACCATATCAAAAGTAGACAGTTAAATCTCTGTATGAAGATACGGTATCCTTCTTATAAAGGAGAAGTGACAATCAATTCTACATAAATCTTCTTAAAAATAGATCTTATCTTTTAAGGCTTCCAACATAACTTAGTTGCCTCATCATAGCAACTACTCCTATTCTAGTTCAGTGTGTAGTTACAGTTTTCATTGGCTCACAAATTAATGTGCTATTCTAAATTAATCTGCAGCATGTAAATTTAATTCAGAGGCACATCACAACCCTAAGCAAATTTTATATCACTTTTTAGCTGTTTTTGTTTTTGTTTGTTTTTTGAAGTGTCACTCTGACTTCTGATTATTTCCATGTCGGAAGTGGGGTCATATGAATGACAGGGTAAAGAGAGCTCTGTAATGGATTAGTGTCACAATGGGATTAGTGTTGGTTATTGAAGAATAGGATCAAAGAGGTCAGTCCCTTTTGGTACATGTACTTTCATACCTTATGCCCTTCTGCTATGAGGCAATAGAGTACAAAGTTCCCTCATGCTTCTGGATTTATCAGCCTCCAGAACCAAAAAAGAAAATCTATTATTCATTAATTATCTATACTTAAAGTATCCTGATATATATCAGAAAATGGACCAAAACATAACTGTTTATCTCTACCTCTGGAGATTTTTCATAAGCTTTCTTCACCTTTGATATCCTAAGATATTTATTATATTATATGCTTTGTTTAAGTTTATATTTTGTTATACAATAAGGAAGCTTTGAAAGTTAATGCCTATAGTTCTAGGAAATATTTTTTAATATGTCCTTGATCATATTTTATTTCTTTCTTTGAATTTTTATTATCATATATGGTGTCATGTCAACTGCCCATCCATATTCTTTACTCCTCCACCCAGATACACACAATTTTAAGAAAAATACTCTGAAATGTTTTTCAGTTTTGTTGCCTAAGCTTCCCTGTAATATGAGTTTCTGGCCGGGCCTTTCTGGCCTAGCCCAGAGGTTTGGTCCCACTCACAGCTCCACTGCCTCTTAGCCCCAAATAACCACACAAAGGCTTATGTTAATTTTATGCTGATTGACCTATGGCTCAGACATATTGCTAGCTAGCTCTTTTATCTTAACTCAATCCATTTCCATTAATCTGTTTAGCCATGTGGCTTAGTACCTTTTCTCAGAGCAGCATGGTTGTTTCTTTCTTCTGCATCTGCCAGCATTTCTGCTGGCATCTCTGCTGGTTTCTCTGCTCTGCTCTTTCTGTTCCCAAAGTTTTCTTAGTCACACTTCCTGTCTTCCTTCTGGCCAATGAGCCTTTTATTAAACCAGTAGGAGAGACAAATATTTACAATGTACCAGAACATAGTCCCACTACACTTCCCATTCTAACAATCCTTAATTTGTGCTATTAGTTTTAATACCTAAGGTACTTGTTTTTAAAGCAACTTATTCTTTGTGGATAAGCTTTCTTTTTATTTTGAGAATATTAAAAGATTTTTATTTTTATTTTCTATTTATTAAACAGAGTCCTTCTTCAAGCAACTGATAATTTGTGATACTAGACTAAAACTTTAATGCTTCTGTGCAGAATTTTTGACCAGTGGGCTTCACTGTTGGATGGTATGATAGAGATGATAGACAAATCACAAAAGTGGTCTCTATAGAAGTTCACAGTTGAGGACTTTGTGTCTTCCAAATAAAAATCTTCCAGTCTCATGGCTCAAGATAAGGAGATGATTCCAAGGCCCCACCCAGGAAGCTGAGTGGCAATAGGTTAGAACTTCCTTCCAGGGTGCAGACCACCACCTGCTACCCCTGCTGTCAGCAAGCCTCTATCTTACTTGAGGAATGCAATTTTTCTGGTTTGTTGAACCCTGTGATTCATCCTCCTTAATGCTAAACTTCAAATCCTTGGCCAGGGGATAGAGAGGACATTTGCCTTGGAAAGGCAGACCTAAAGACCTAACAGCTAATACAGATAAGATTTCCAGTCCATCCGTTTTTTCCCCATGCTACACTTCCTACTTTTCCAGATACCTACAGTCTCAAATTCCTGAGTCTTTGGGGGATTCTGCAGATTGGATCTGTTTGCTTTTATTGGCTGTCCATGCTGTAAGCTTAGATTGCTGCTCTTTGAGATCAGTCAAGCTGGTCCACATCTAATCCCTCCAAATTCCTGCTTCCAATCTAAGAAAGATTAGTTTGATGTAAGTTCATGGCCTTGCATCCTTATAAATATATGTCCTTTAGTAAAAAAGAAAATTCTCTGTTGTCATTCTAATGAGGCTTAGAGAAGAAGAGGAGGCAAGACAAACATGTCTGTGCCACCTAGACCTGTACCTTTTATTTCATATAACAATTTAGTATGATTTTATTTTCATGATATTTGGAGACTGTTTAAGATGCAATTTCTTAAATAAGTATAGTGGTTGGAAGCAGAGGCATTCTTTATCATTGATCTTCATTTTCACTCTGCAGTGCTTAAAAGTACCTTCTAATAAAACAGTATTAGTAACAGGATCTGTCTCACAGTAAAGATTACCTGAGACAATTCATCCAAACTATTCAATGAATATAAGAACTCAAATGTGGATAGCTATCAAGTAATAACTTAATGCCTTTATAGGGCTAAAGTACAATTTCCCTTCTATTCAAAACATTTGCCCTGACCATCTAAAGGAATTTAACAGTTTTAGGCTTTCAAATTACTATAATGGGATAGTGAGGTGATAAATTATGTTATTTGTACTGAGTAGAAAGTAGGAAGAAAATGAAGAAGAGAAACTATGAGCTGCTACATTTCAGCCTGAGACAGAAAAAATATTCAGCAAGAGATGGGGGAGAAAGTTTTCAGGGTCAGTTATGGATTAATTGTGTACTCTATGATTCTCTACCCAGGCCATCAGGATGGCATCCCAGCTATCATTGGGCATAAGAGGTACTTGTAATAGCAGCACTTTGAAAAAAATGGCAGACACAATGTTTCCATTTGGCAAAGAATAGGATTCTCTTTTCACTTTGGATATGAAGCAGAACCTATCTCCTACTATACAGAAGCTAAAAAAATTCTCACTGTCCATGTCTAGTGATACCTGCCCATAATTCCTAGGAGGGATGAGGCTGAAGGCTCACAAGTTCAAGACTAGCTTGAAATTTAGTGAAACCCCGTCCCAAATAAAAAATGAGAAGAGTCCTGTGAAGTATCTCAGCAGTAGAATGCTTGACTGGAGTGTGCCAGGTGAGAAAAGTCCTGTGAAGTATCTCAGCAGTAGAATGCTTGACTGGAGTGTGCCAGGTCCTATATTCAGGCCCCAATACCACAAAATTAATTGATTAATTAGTTAATTAAATTAAATAAAAAGCGTTTACAGTACCTGTGTCACACTACTGGCAAGTGAGGCAAAACCATGTTATAAATTTCATCAGAGAAAGTCATTTCATCTCTGCATTGAGCAGGACTGATGCTAAATGAACAACTATCACAATGACAGATAGGGACTTCTCATAGAAAACAGGTTGAAGACCATGGTGATAGTTCTCTAAGCACTGCTGCCCAACATCCAAGCACCAGCAATATCGGCAGATACCATTTCAGCATCTCAGCTTAGTGCCAGCAGCAGAGGACACCCTCACTGGCCAGGATGAATGAAGTCTATTGTCAGGATAGGTCACGACAGTGCCTGTCAGTTACTGTTTAAATATTTTATTTTGAATAAGCTGAACCAGTTACTTGGTTGCCTCTATAAACTAAGAGGGTGGAGGTGAGCTAATACTCTGGTCTTTGCTATAGAAACTGAGATTCTTTCACCCATTCGTTATGAAGTGGGAGTGGGTATTTGAAGCATGGGAGCAGTAACTGCAGTCCTAAATCATGGCTGGATGGAACCAGATTCAGTGACCCTGGGGATCTAATTATAAAATAAGCACCCTCATTGTGGGAACTGGATACAGAGTTCCCCAGCCCCATTCCTGAGGCATCTTCCTGCATAGCAACACCCCCATCTTGAAACCAGAATGGAAGTTGATTGTGGTATTGCTGAGTTGTAGCTCCATTAGTGACTTTGGCCTCATTTTAAGATTTTCCCTAAGGAACATGTGTTAGTTATTTCTTTGGGAAAAAAGAACATGTTTTTAAAATGTGTTCTTAATCAGATAATTAATTTCTTGGTCCTTCTTAGTTTCTAACGATGCGATTCAGTAATTACATATTTTTAATCTGGCTCATTCAAGTAACATTTTAATTACAAAAAATTCAAACTTATAATATGTATACTAGCCTGGACTATCTAGACACTATTAGCAGGCACAGGGCTTTGTGAAGACAGTCAGAGCCCACATATCAGGTCCCGTACGTTTCTAAACAACCTGTCCTACAACAGTTAGCCTATAGGACATTATCGTGAGGTTGGCAGTCTCCATTCAGTGTCTACATAATCAGCAGGAGGCCTTGCCCAAGACCCAGACCCAAGACCCAAACTCTCATTTCCTAACCCAAGATTCTGTATTTTTGTTTCCTAAGAGGGACTGTCCAGCTGGCTTTATGACCTCTCTGGTTGCTGTCTCAAAACCTGTTTCTGTTTTGCAAATTCAGAGGAATTGGTGATCACTCTGCCTTTGTTCAGACAGGAAATTCATGCTTCCCATGAGAAGCCTTTTAGGTCTGACCTAGATAAAACTAAATGCCCTGCCTCTGGATTCTTACATTCCTCTGGACTCTTAGAATAGTGGCAAATGCCAAGAAGGAAGTGTGCTTTAGCGTGGGGTGCAATGAGTTTCTGAGTCCTCTTTAATTAAAAAGGGATTTGGGGAATTTATTTTATCAAGATTCTTAGATAAGTCACAGAACACATTTTTTAGATACATGATCTTGTTACCAAGAGCATGAGGAGATATTATTAAGGGTTTCATAAATATTTAGAGAATGACAAAGAATGTTAATGATGCAGAACAGAAAAGTTCCCTTCCCCTAAAAAATAATTTAGACTAATGGAAGACCTTGAAAGACATCTCAACTATTTCATTCCAAGCCATGAGCACATGATCTGAGAGGCAGCTGCCAGAAAGAAGCCCCCCATTGACTTCTTTTATGCTTCTACCTTGGCCTTAAATATCGAATGAAATTCAAGAAGGATGAACTGTAAGGCATCTTGCCAGGTCCATCTATCTGGATTCCTAAAGCCCAGTGAGAAGATGCCAATGTTGTCAACTCTTAGCACTTCTGATATTTTTCAACGGAAGAGTTTTTATACTGTCTGGGAATTAGCTGTGTGGTACCATCTCTGTCAATCATGAAATCATGTGTCCAGACAAGAACTAGTTTGATAAAGAATTTATTTCAATTGCTGCACCTGTGGAGCAGGTCAACCAGACTATCTATCATCTATGTCTCCCCAGTTACAGGATCATTGTGAAACATGCCCTGTCCTTGGAAGCCATGGGGTTTTCATTATAACACATGATGATAAAGGAAATAATTGTAAGAGTTGTGATTTTGTTAATAGTGAGAGTTATATTTGGTGATCTCTTGAAACTGTAGTGGAGATGGATAAATAAGAAAATTTATCTTCATAACTGATAATATTCCTTATAGTAGCTGGTGGAGAAAACCTGTCATTTTTTTGGGGGGGGGGACATTTCTATTCTAGTTTCCTTCCTATTGTAAGGCAACTTGGGAAGGAAAGGGTTTGTTTATATTATAGCTGTACTCCATTATGAAGGCAAGTCAGGGCAGAAACTCAAAGCAGGTACTAGAGGCAGAAACTGAAGCAGAGGCCTTGGAGCAAGGCTGCTTTACTGGTTTGTTCCTGTGGCTGATTCAACCTGGTGTGAGTGTGTGTGTGTGTGTGTGTGTGTGTGTGTGTGTGTGTGTGTGTGTTGTTGTTGTTGTTGTTGTTGTTGTTATTGTTGTTGTTTTGTTATGTTTTGTTTTACACAACCCAAGACCAATAGCCCAGGTGTGCCATTGCCCCTAGTTGGACAGACTCTCCCACATCAACCATTAACCAAGAAACTGCTCCCACAGAAGGCCTATAAGCAATCTGATGGAGGCATTTTCTCAAGTGAAGTTTCCCACTCCCAGATGACCCTAGATTGTGCCAAGTTGATAATAACTAAATAACACATCCTGCTAATTACTGCTATAGACTGCCATGAGTAATAATACCATAGACCGTTTAGGCTGCCACAACAGCATCTCAATCATAGACAACACTATAGCTTGAGTGACTTCAACAAAATAGATTTTTCTCATAGTTGTAAAATCAAGAAGTCCAAGATCAGGGTACCAGCACACTTGGGTCCTGGAGATGGGACTCTTTCTGAATTAAAGATGGATGTCTTCTCACTGTCCTCATCTGGCAAAGAGGAGCACAGGGAGAGGTAGAGTCCTCTGGAATCTGTTCTTATAAAGGCACTGATCTTAACATATGGACCCCACCTTCATGACTCCATCTAAACCTAATTATTTCTCCAAATACTTTTATGCAAGATAAAAGCTTAAGTTTTTTAATTGGAAATGGTGGAGGTCAGGGCAGTAACAATTCAGTTTATATCAATAACGGATCTGTCAGGAGACAGACTCTAAGGACACTTGCGAATTAAGACATTAAAACCAACCATTCAACTGCTGTATATTAGAAAGGACTTGGTGCTTAAGACAGGATCATGAGCCAATGGTTGACTAGTAGTGATATGTATGGAGAGTACAGGATATCAACAGAAAAAATATGAGAAGCAAGGAGGAAATAAACAGCTAGTGAGATAGATAGCAGGAAAAAAAAAAACTGAGGAAAGAGTCCTTTGAATGGGATGCCAGAAGGGCTTTAATATAGGGATTGCCTAACGTGTCGAAGTCTGTTTATGCTTGTTTTAGTGGATGTTCCTCCCACTCACCCCTGTTTCTCAGGTTTTTTTCAGCACACAATTCTTACTGTGGTATTTAAGGAAAGGGCCTGCTTTTAGATCTTGGCCTTCTGTGAACTAGAGATGGATATAAGCTGCTAAAGTCACCCATAACAATAGAAAATTCCATGACATCCATAGATAAGAGCATCTTTCAGCCCTCATCTGAGAAGTCTCTGTTTGCAGTAGGTGGTATTAATCAGAGAGGCTGAGGTTCAGAAAATAAGTGACTTTAAATCAAAGCCCCTAAACAGAACATATACACAATACCCTTCTTCCCAAGGTTCAGGGACCATTGTGGAATAGAAGGCAGAGATCGTGTAAGAGCCAGAGGCAATGGTGACCACAAGGAAACAGTGTCTTATGGACACAACAGGACAGTTGCATATGTGAAGTCCTAGCAATGAACAGTAAACACAGAGAACATATGAACAGGACAGTTCATGAAATAGTTCTTAGAACACAAGTTTTATGAAAGCCCATGCCAGACCAAATCCCAAAATAGAGAGGGGTATGGGCACAACAATCCCACCCCAAGCCCAACAGCTACTGGCAATTATTAGCTGCTGAGAAAGAGAGAACCCATTTTCTCTAAGAATGTAGTCCCCAGTAAGTCAACCATGCTCTCATGGAAGACCACACATCCAAAAATATTTAGGCAATACAAATTGGTCTGGATGGGGAAAAACAAAATGTCACAAAGTTGGATGGATGGGGAAGGAACATGGATCTGGGAAGAGCGAGTGGTGGGGAATGGGCTCAAAGCAAAAAATATATTTTACAAAATTCTAAAAGCAAAGCCTATGGTTAGGACAGGTTAGGTGGAAAAAATAAACCCTGCATTGAATAATTTACAGCTGTGTTCCAGCTTCCAATATTCTCCTAAGCAATTCCCAGAGAGACAGCTGCTGTATCCACCATCCCATGGGTCTCTTGGTCAGCAAGAAAACTTAAGGCTCTTTTCAAAGCTAACATACACATAGAATGTTTGTTTATTTGTTTGTTTGAGGGTGGGGGAAAGAGAAGACTTCTAAATAATTGTCTTTTCTTATCCTTATGTGGTCAAATATAATCAAGCATTTGCAAAATGCTTATTCCTGAGAGGTTCACATGTCACTCCTCTAAGTTCTAATGAAATATGATTCTGAATGTGAAGGCCAGGGGGGAAAGTTTTATTTATTTATTCCAAGTATTTCAGCTAATGAAAATGCCAATTTGAACTCCCTCTCATCAGGGGTTCTATACCCTAGCTCTCTAGTCAAACACTTGGCATGGGTACTCCTGACTCCTGTGGGAGACTATGAGGTCCACTCCCTTTCCAAGATTCTTATTATCAGAAACCCCACCACTCACTGAGGCACAGAAGCTTCCCTTCTGCCCACACCAACACACACACACACACACACACACACACACCCCTTCTTCTCTCCCTCACTCCAGTTCAGTCCTCCTTCTCTGCAGTACTTTATCCTCATCTTGGGCATCTTTCTGTGGGGCTCCTGACAAAAGTGATGGATCCCACAGGTCCTCACTTTGAATTCCCCATAGCTCAATCAAATATGTCTAACACAATATATAGAGAAAAGAAGCCCCTTTTAGCCTATCAGTTTCCAGAAACTTGCTTTTCCTCCTGACAGAATAATGAGGTAATAGTGGAAAGAGAAGCCACATTCTTATACATGATCACTTAGAAAACTGAGCACCCTGTTGGAAGGAAATAGGGATAAATGCCCTGGTTGAGCCCCAGCTATAATGACAGAGTTTTGGCTTTGGATGTAGGGAGATGTAAGCAAGAAATGGCTAGATCCCAGCTCTGCCGAGTTGAGACTTATTGTGGTCAACCACTTTGTCACATCTTAGGACTGGTAACTGTAACAAGAGGTTTCTGGCCCCGTTCAGCCAGAAGTCTAGAGCCATATTTTAGACCTGCCCACTCTGCTTAGCCCCCCCCCTAAAAGACCCGGACACTTATATTAATTTCATCCTGCTTGGTTTATGTCTCAGGCATACTGCTAGCTAGTTCTTTCATCTTAATTTTACCCATTTCCAAGAATCTGTCCTGCCACGTGGCCGATGGCTCACCTGTATGCCTTACATGCTGATTCTTTGGCAAGTGGATCAATTTCTGTCTGATTCCACCCTCCTCTTCCTACCTATATTCTATGCTCCAATTTCCCCGTCTACTACTTCTACTGTGCCCAGCATGGCCAAAACAGTCCTTTATTCCCAGCATACAGACATCCTCACCTCAGGTAAGCACGTTGTGAGTCTGAATTACCTGAAACAGTATGATGGCTGATGTGGTTCTACTGCAAAATGGTCCCACAGGCTCATATGTTTTAATACCTGGCACTGAGCTGGGGACGCTGTTTTAAAAAGTTGTAGAATGAAGGCAGTAAATTGCTAAGGATGGGGCCTTGAAGTCTGAAATCCTAGCTGTACCCCCATCTGATTTTCATTTTCTGACTGAAGGGAGCATGTGTTCACCCAACTCACATCCGTGCTGCCATGTCTTCACTGCAGTAATCAGACTGTATCTCTCCATAAATGCTTAGCCAAAATCCCAGGTGTTTGGTCCCAACAATTAGCAACCATTAGAGATATAGCACATGACAAAACATGGTCTCACAAAAGCACCAGCTTTCACTGTCATTTCTAGTGATCAACATCAGAGCCCAGCATGAATTTTGTAGGGAGCTCATTGAGGCCGCTTTAATCTTCCTGTGGAGGTTACTAAGAATTTGAGAATAACAGTAACTTCTTGCATCAATGCTTCAAGTTCTGAGAGTAAAGACTTTATGCTCCTCCCCCCCCCACAAATAAAAGATCAAGTGCTACTGTCTGTATGGGGATAAGTGAATTTAAGGAAAACATAAATCTTACTAGGTATTATACTCTGTGATGTACCTAAAAAGAAACTAAGGCTCTGAGAATGTGAGTGGATTGTTTGAAGCTTGGGTCAACCAGTGTACCAATGAACACAGCAGAGATGATCAATAAGAGATGAAGAAATATCCAGAAAGTAGCAGTGGAAAGCTGTTAGCATCTCTAGGTAGAAGAGGCTAGAAGGTAATTACTGTAGAGGAGTGGTGTGCCCATATTCCAAGGAGAACAAGAGCCATGGAAAAGGATGTACCCAATAGGACCAACCACCATGCCAGGGAGGCAGGAAGCAAGAACAGGTAGCAGGTGCCCTGAAGTCCAACACTCCTATATCTCAGGTACTCCCTTTCCAATCTCTGTTTTGTTGATATCTTCCATTGAGTGAACACAGCAAAAATCAGAGGACCAGGAAGCTGGGTTAAGTCAGTATGTATGAGATTCTAGGACACAGAAATAACATAAGAGGTCAAAATGACAAAAACCCAGAAGTTAAAAAGCTTCTAAGCAGTTGCCAAGGGCCTCACTTAACAACTAGCATATGCCCAACACTAGTCTCCTCTACTCTGATATTAACACAAATTATTGAGAAAATGAGACATTCCTGATTGGGATTTACCTACAAAGGGAGTGAAAGAAAACTACAGGGTATCTCCAAAGAGAGCAATAGGGACAAAATAAAGCTGAACTTGGATTTAGAGTCCATTAACTCATTCATCTTTGCCCCTTTGCAAGGTGTAAGTCTTCTCTTTGGCTCATTCTAAGATGTATGTCCCCTGTGTTTAGTATCTGAAGACTTCAGGCCAGTCCATCACTATTTTCTGCTTTGAGGGGAGCATCCCTGTTAAACCTGCTTGACCCACAGCCTCACCTAAGAGACAGAATTCCCATGAATGACACATTCTCCATCTGCTTACATAGAACAAATTCAACAAACACATACCTTAGGCTACAAACTTTTCAAGGCACGGATAAACATAGGCAACCATTGTTTGCTTTGTGAAGCTTGTGTTTGAATGAAAGAGTAAACCATAATGTAGCAACCAAGCAAATCAGGTGTTGGAAGAGGTAGGGTGGCAGGGGAAAGGATAAAGCAAAGGAGGAGGATCATAAGAATTCTTTATTTAAATAGTGTGGTCGGAGAAGGACTCACCAAAAAGTTGGAAAAGGTATGGAACGCTTCACAGACTTACATGCTGTGGTAAGTGTTAGCTATTAAGACTGTTTCAAAAGATGCTTAGTTTCTGAAAAGGTATACATGCAGTTGTTTTCTCTCCATCACCATCATAATGAGAAAAGTCTGAGAGCCTGGGTACTGGCCCCACACAGCTATCTGTTCAGTTCCTCTAGCAGTCAGCCTTTCTGAGCCTGAGATACTGAGCACCTCTCCTGGAAACCTGGGTCAGCTTCAGTGAAACTGACTCTGGGCCCATATAGTCTAGCAGTTAGCAGTCTCAGCTGAGTTAGACTGCTGACATTCAATATGGACTCTTCTGTTGGGAGGATTTTAGAAATAAGTCATTGTAGACACAGCCACTTCCCTTGGGGTCATCTGCAGTTGGATACCTTTGGTTTGATGCTATAGGTCAGAATAGGTCAGGGTACATTGAAACAATAAATAACTGAAATCCCTGGTGCTTCATGCAAAAGAAGTTTATTTCTTATTCATCTAACATCTATTTTGGCCTAAAGTGACCCTTGAAGACAGCTCTTCTCCCACAAGGCCACTTCAATCTTGTGACTTCATTAAGTCTCCACTCTACACAAGGCTTTCTCCTCAATGTCGAGGAAGACAGTCAATAGATATTTCATACCTGCCCCCAAATTTTTAGCCTGGGAATAAACAATACTATTTCCATACATGGATCAATTGCCTAAAACTCATGATGTGGTCCCATGGTTTCACCTTCCGAAAGTGAGATCATGTGACTAGCTTCCCAGAAGAAAGGAAAACTAGAAAACATTAGTAATGTCAAACAGAATCATTTGCCCCTACTCCAGAGGCATGGGAAAGGCAATAGAAATGCTACTCTCCATGCACTTGGGGCCAGTAAAGGTAGCTTTATATAAAAAACATGGTTAGGGGTGCTTTATCCTGAAAGCATCTATTAGAGCTTTTCCATAATACCTCAAACAAAGCTTTTAGAAATCTCTTTTAAACCAATGAGATTCTTATTTTTCACACAGGGACTACAAAAACAATTACCATGAGAACTACAGAACTATAACTTATCAAAACCCAGTCAAATGACTCTGTAAATTCCTCCCCAAGAGCAATGGATTCCTTAGCCCCTCCATAAGCGTTACTGAATGAATGTGCCACATGAAGCACAACACCTGGGGACAGTATCATACATTGAATGAGCTCCCACAATTTATTACATGTTAAAGAATGCCTTCGAAAGAGATCATCCGAAATTTATTATCTTCATTTTCCCATATCAGGAGAACATCCTCAGTTCACTTTGTACTTGGCACTTGTACTAAAACTTGCTCTGAGGCTGAGGACTGGCTCAATGGTTGAGAGCGCTTGAGGTAAAAGCACATGACCTGAGTTTGAGCCCCTAAACTCACAATGGAAGAGAAGAACTAACTCTTGAAAGGTGTTCTCTGAACCCCACATATAGCCTGTGACAGGTACATATCCATGCTCACATATAACAATCATAAATAAACATAAAATTTTTAAAATAGAACTTGTTACCTGTGTTATTTTTGATAAGTGAAAAAGAGTGAGAATAAGTACTTGATTCAATGATCAACAGAGATAAATATCCGTTCACCATTGTCACACAAAGTAGTGACCTCATATTCACAATGGCTGTTTCTCTAGACCCTGCTATATATGGGGCCTAGGACAGAGTTTGTCTTATGTTAATAACATCTACTACCTGACACAACCTGCTTCAGCTCCTCTTACCTTTCCACTCTATAGATAACTGATGTATCAGGGCATTCAGTAATGGCTAACACCTGCAAGACAGAATCTCAGACACCTAAGATATTCTCACAAAATGACTTATGAGGGGACATGTATGATACGTTTTTGTTCTCTAGACATGGCATAGTAATTCTCATATTAAAAACAGATGTGTTCTTTTTGTTTGAGATTTGTCTATTAATAGCTCTTTTCCCCTTCTCTATGAATTTTCAGATTTCTTTTCCTAGTTTTGAAGAATTTATTTGGTCTTGTAATAGAGATTATATTGCATCTATAGATAGGTACTTATGGAGAACATGAACATTCTAATTCATGAATATGAGAAGTGTTTCCATGTGTGCATCTTTAATTTTTCTTCAATGTTTTATACTTTTTTATTGCAGAAATTATTTACTTAAGTTTATTCCTAAGTATGATTGATTTTGTGGTTATTGTAGATATTATCACTTTTACGATTTCTTTCTCAGAAAATTCTCAGTCGGTGCATAGAAAATAATGCTTTTGTTTGTTAATTTTCATATAAATATATGTTGCTGGATTTGTTTACCAGTTCTCATAGTGTTTTGGGGGGTAGGGAAACAGAGTTTCAGGAAACACAGGCTGGTTTCAAACTCACTGTGGAATTGAAACTGGCCTTGAACTTCTCATCCTCCTGTTCGTCTGGAGTGCTGGGATTATAGGCGTGTCCTGCCACAACCAGTTTTGGTGGAATCTTTTGTTTTCTAAAATTACATCACCTAAAACATGGATCACTGATTACTCCTTTCCCAAGCGTACCCCCTTTATTTTCCACTCTTATCTCTCTGCTCTCACTAAACCTTTTAGTCATGCACTAAACCGTCATGGTGAGGTGGACCCCTAATTTTGCTCTTGATATAGAGGGAATGTTCTTAGTCTTTCCCTGTGGCTGTGGGTTTGACACATAAAGACTTTACTTTGTTTTCTCTTTCCCTAGGAGGTACCTGCAAGTTTCCTGAGCTTTGCCATTCACCACCTTCCCGGAGCAGCTAAGGGAAGTCAGGGCACAAACTGGCAGCAGGAACCTGGAGGCAGAAATTGAAGCGGAGCCCATGGAAGAGAGCTGCTTACTGGATTGCACAGCTTGCTTTTTTTTTTTTTTTTT
>PVIH01028031.1:0-15859 GCA_004025045.1 Sigmodon hispidus | reverse complement strand
CTTGTATCTTTATAGGCATTTCCTTCTTCAGGTTAGGAAAGTTTTCTTCTATGATTTTATTGAAAACATTATCTGTGCCTTTGAGCTGGTATTCTTCTCCTTCTTCTATTCCTATTATTCTCAAATTAGGTCTTTTCATGGTGTCCCAGATTTCCTGAACATTTTGAGTTATGGCTTTTTTAGTTTTACTATTTTCTTTAACTGATATATCTATTTGAGCTACTGAGTCTTCCACTTCAGAGATTCTATCTTCCATCTCTTGAACTCTGTTTGCTATGCTTGTATCTGTGGTTCCAGCTTTTTTCTTCAGGTTTTCTATTTCCATCTTTGCCTCATTTTTTGCCTTTTTTATTGCTTCCATTTCAGCTTTTAGTTCCTGGCATGTTTCTTTCATAGATTTGTTCATCTCTTCCAATTTTTTGTTTGTATTTTCTTCTATTTCTTTAAGGCTTTTTTTTCATATCTTCTTTTAGAGCTTCGATAATCATCAAAAATGCATTTTTGGTGTTGCTTCTTTCTGTTTCCTCTTCATTGCTCAGTTCAGGTCTTGTATTTGTAAGATCGCCACTCTCTTCTGGAGTTACCATGTTGACCTTTGTATTATTATGTAATTTTTTGCACTGACGTTTGCCCATGGCTCAGTGGTTCACGATTAGATGGCTCCTGGTCAGTTGTGACACTCGGGTTTGTGTGCCTCCTGTCACCTCTCTGGTCAGGGTCTGAGTCTGTCTTTCTGGGACCCCTGTAGTTGTCTGTTCCCTCAGTTCAGTGTGGTGGTGGTAGCCATGTAAATTCCCTCAGCAGGAGCTGTGGGTATGGTGACAGGCAGGGTTTATCTGCCTGTGCTCCAGAGTGAGCTGGGACTCTGCAGACAGCACTTGGTCCCGGAAGTGGATCCGAAACTGATGGGAGCTCAAGTCTCCCTCCCTGGCTGGGATATAGGCGCTTGGGCCTGGTGACCCCTCCTCACCTCTGGGCGGGGTTTGAGTCTGTCCTTCTGGGACCCCTGTAGTTATCTGTTCGCTCAGTCTGAGGTCAAGGTGGGTAGCCATGCAGATTCCCTCAGCTAGAGCTGTTGGTATGGTGACAGGCAGAGTTTATCCCCCCCACCCCGCTCCAGAGTGCACTGGGACTCTGCAGACAGCACTTGGTCCCAGAAGCCAGGATAGTTTTAATATATCCCAATCAGAGGTATTTTTTACACACAGCAGAACTGAGGATAAAATAATTATAAGAGTTACAGAATAAACAATAATAACATCACAAGTTGCCATTTGCCAGCTTTCTACTTGGTCAGTATTAATAATTAAATGCTAACTTCTTCCATTTAGTTGTTGCTTGCTTTGGACATTCTTATTTGCTTATGTTTGCTTTAAATTTTATGTAAAATACCTCCTTGCAAATCTTCTGTAGTTTGTTGAAATGAATTCCTGAGAGTGGCTGTTGATTTTTTTCTCCTGCAACTCTCTCTATCTTACCAACACTGTGGTCTTTTGACAATGAACTCACTAATAGAGCTTATTTATTTATTTATTTATTCATTTATTTATTCATTAGCAGCATTTATCCTGTTGCACAGCAAAGAATCTAAATATCTTTTCTCCTCTGTTGTTTCCTTCATGCTTGTATCAAAATACAGCAGGTGAAGAAAAGTGATACAGTATTGTATGTACAGTCTGGAGCTGTTGTTGCTGCCTTGGCTACTATATTTCTATTTCAAAGGTGATTCTGATACATAACTATAGCTTAGAAATGTTTGGCAGGGTGCTGGGTCTAGAAAGGCTTTTCTTCTTGTTGTTGAGTTTCTTTATGTCTGTATTGTTTTGTGTTTTTGTTGTTGTTTGATTAAATCCATAGTCTTCTGAGTCAGTTTTCTCACTTTCCCTCTATCTAAGATGTTCTTCCTTGTTATTCTAGAATCCATTATTATTACGATCTAAGACTTTTGACATTTGCTATTTGCTTTCCTAAAATGCCACTCTCTTCACTGTCTTTAGTCTTCTTCTTATTTTTTTCTAATGTACATGGAACATAGCATATAGGATCAGACAAAATGTAATAATTTGTTTACAATTTATAACTTTAGTGGCTGTTGACTGATACAAGTAGAAAATGTGCACTTTTCTTTTTATAACATGTCACGTGTCACTAATGTCAATTCTTTGAATCCTGTACTTATTTCATTTTATATTGATTTAGGAGAAGATATTAGCAAAACTAAATAATTCAGGGCTGTGACTAAAAAACAGAGTATAAAAAGTTTGTTACGAAAAGATGAAAACATATTCATATTTAGAAACTTTTTGAAATTACTCTACATAATTACTTCTTAATATTTTCAATAAAATTGTGAGGTAAATGCAATAGAATGATACTAAAAATTTATTATACAAACCAATTAAAATATAAAATGTTACAAAATATTTGTTCACTGTAAAGATGTGTCTTTGCCAAGGTATCTTCTGCTTGCTTTAATAAAGAGTTGAATGGTCAATAACTAAACAGGAGATAGGTGGAGCTTCTGGTCAGAAAGAGAGAAAAAAGAGAAGGAATCTAGGTGAGCAGACTTCACCAGTAGACGCAGATATAATTGAGTCTCTCATATTGAGAGAAAGGTAAAATGCATGTGGTAGAATGTAGATTAATAGAAACAGGTTAATTTGCATTGTAGGAGCTAGTTGGAGAGAAGCCTAAGCTAAAGATCAGAACTTTTATTGTTAATATGACTTCTCTGTGTTGTTATATGAGGGCTGGTAATCCAAAGATAAACAAGAAAGTTCCTACAGTAAAATATTAAAATACTTTATTTATTCAAAATTGGTTTTATTATGTTTTGGGATTGCAAAATCATTCTATTCAAACCTCTCCTAAATTTCAGCAGTAAATTTGAAAAGTAAATAGTGTCAGATTATATCAAGAATAAAGACCCCATAATTTATCTGTGTATTATAAGTAGCCATGACATAATGTTTTATTTGATGCTTTAATCTTTGTCTTAGTCATAAAATAAAATACCTATAATTTTCAAAAGTTTGAGTTTTATATGTAAGAAAATTAAAATTCTTTACGCACATAGCTTATTTTCTCCATAAATGATAGTTTTTAAATTGAGAACATAGACACTGGTTTTTAGAGCAGTGTGAGATGAAAAGCCCAACATGTAAAAAGCCCTGGGCTCAATCCTACCACTAAAATAGAGAGAGAAATTATTCTGCTGCAGACTGATGCACCTGATATTCTCAGTACAAATACAAGTGATGGAATGCATGTTCCAAACTGTAAAGATTTGTCACTATCTCAGCTCAGCTTGAAGTGTTTGTTTCTTTATCAAGTCGATCATCCTGACCTGTTCTTATCTGGGAGGGTCCACCTTTTTGTATTCCCACAAAAAATGTTATCTTTCTTCTTTCTCACTATGTTGTATTCCACTAAGAATTTTCTTCAGTGAATGCTCTGTTGCCATAACTTGCCTTTATTAGTGTTTGTCTTAAAATATTCTTAATTATCTGTCAATTTTAAAAGCACAATTTATTAACTATAGCATTTTTAGTTCACAGTTATTTGCCTTCAGAGTTTGAAATATATCATTCTCTAATTTTCTGTCTTTAATGGTTGTTGATGCAAAGGTTAAAAAAAATTTCTACCTTTTATGTAAAATTTTAAAATATTTCTTTCATATGTTTTTAGTATTGCTTCGTATTTTGTATTTTGTAATTCTCTGATTCGTGGAGAGTTATTTTCTTCTAGTCATGTATATTGGGAAATGCATATATTTGTCATTAACAATGAGATGCCAGTTTCTTTTTTTAATTGATATCAAATATAAATTTATTTATTTTTTTAAAAATCAATATCAAACTTTATATAAAAAAGCAAAACCTTCAGGATAGCAAAGCATTAGATCAACTATATTCATAGCAACATTATCCATAATAGCAAAAACCTGGAAACAACCTAAATGCCCCAAAACTGAAGAGTAGATTAACAAACTGTTTTACATCTACACAATGGAGTATTACTCAGCAGTAAGAAAAAAAATGATATCATAAAATTCACAGGCAAGTGAATAGATTTGGAGAATATTCTCCTGAGGGAGGTCTCACAAACCCAGAAGGATAAGCAGGGGATGTACTCACTCATTAGTGAACTTTAAACAAAAACTTTCTTATCTTCTTATCTCATAAAAGATGATGGGTGAATAAAGTGATTTAAAAGGCACACATAAATAAATAAATAAATAAATAAATAAATAAATAACCTCCTTGTTTGACTGTAGGAGAGTGGCTTAGCAGAAATTTGTAGTGGCCATAGTGCATCCATGGGCATTAGCTGTGACCTACTGTGCTTTCTTCATTGTAGCTGAGCCTAACGTGGCTTGAGGAGCTTTAGATTCTATTTTTTATGTTTCATGAAGTTTTAGTACTGTAGTTTTTTGCTATCCTGGATGTTTTGCTTTTTATATAAAGTTTGATATTGATTTTCAAAAAAACTAAAAAAAAAAAGAAAATCCCGTACAGTAATGGAACTTCTCTTTTCTCTAAAATACCTGAAACATAAAAAACAAAATCTAAAGCTCCTCAAGCCAGGTTAGGCTCAGCTAAGGATGAAGGAGATGCCAATTTTTAAACATGACAAATATAGCCTAACTATACAGAATTTGTTGAGATATATAAAGTTTGAGCCTGGCTAAAAGTGGCTGCCTCAGCCTAGCTGTAGGGTGTTTTTTACCTGCCAGATTCTTCAATACAGTAATTTTTGTTTCCAAAGAAATATTTTAGCTGAATTCATTTTACATATTTTTCTTCTCAATTCTACCATCAGTTTCTCGTTTGAGAAATTATTTTCATTTTAAAATTATCATAAGTGATACCATTATTATGGCAACTCTGTATGTTTCAGCTGTATAAAACCTATGGTACTGTGGGTCAGGCAATGATTTTTCTAGTCTCGTATATACTGTTCTTTGAAATTTTGAATTGTAACCCATCAAAATCATCCCCAGGGGTCTTATGTTCAAAATAATTATTATGGAAATATATAATGAGAGATATAAATGAAAGACTAAAATATTTTATAATATCTAATTCATTTTACAGCCTTTACATAGATGGGTTATTGAAAATTGATAAACCAAGCTGGGGAGATTCATTATGCATCAAATGTGAATTAGGAAAAAAGTTATTAGAATGAGAGACATAGCTCAGCAGTGAACAACACATGCTGCTCTTGCAGAGAATCCTAGTTATATTCTAAATACCCACTTTGAGCAGTTCAAAACTGTCTCTACACCAGCTCCAGGAATTTCAAGGTGCTCTTCTGGCCTCCACTAACTCCCATGTACACTACGTATACACACACAGGATACGTTAGTGCCTTGGAAGGCAAAGCAAAGGAAGTAGAAATTTCCTGAAGACATCTTTGTACTTAAAAATCATACCTGTCTGAAATTTTTGGTTGTAAAAGATTTTATTTTTAAGCAAAAAAATAAAACTTCCATTAAAAATTACAAAATTGTTCATATAAACATTTAATAGCTCTGTCATGGAATTTAGTACATATGCTTTCTCTGAAAATGTCTGTTGGGTCCTAGTCATGGCTGCCAGATTATGATGCAGGAAAAGTTTATTATTTTTAATTAATTAAATTTATTCCTTGATGATTTCTTATATGTATACAGCGAATGCTAATTATTCTCATCTTTCATGCATTTTTATCTTCCCCTGCCCCCAGCCTTCATACTTCTTGAAAATATCTTTCTTTGCAATTTTTTTGCTAATGTGTGTGTTGTCTTAATGCATATCTGTGTACCATGTATGTTTCCAATGTCCTTGGAGGCCAAAAAATGGATAAAATTAACAGGTTAATTGTAGTCATGTTAGTATGAGAAATAGAACCTAGATTGGAAACAGAGTCATCTGGATGAACCAAAAACAGTCTTAAGTGGTGAAACATCTCTCCAGCTCTGATTTGATTTGTTTTCTGATACAGCTATTTAATCAGGCCATGTGTTGGAAGCTAGCCAACCAGATAATCTTTGTAGTGGGATTAAAACCAATGACTTTGATTCCCTTCCTAGAATCTTGACAACCATTAGTTCATCAGTAAATGGTAAGACCTCATGAGTGATACTCACCCATGCAACATTTATGTCTGATTTTTGACAGAGACAGTCTTATGCAAGCCTGCTACAAGTAACTGCAGCTGCTGACATTTTACGGTTGCAATGGCTATCCCATGCCTAGTACATGACATTTCATGACCCCTATCTTTGTCCTGTCCAGCTCTTCCAATATATTATTTACTCCTCTTTCAGCAATGTCCCACAAGCCATAGAAGTTACTATAAATGTCTTGTTTAGGAGCAGGCTGTCACCTATAATTTATTCTCAATATCTTAGACATCATGAGCTTCTACATTCAATGCCACTCACAAAACTCAAGGTTAATTCATTGAATGATCCCAACTTATGCTTAATTTAAGATGTCTCAGAAATCATTACAAATTTAAATCTCTTTGGCGATACTGATCTCTTTATATAAATAAGGCATGTCAAGTGAATAATTATTCCACAGAGGTCTCATACTTTAAAATGGGTAATATAGTTATGTATTTTTAAAAAGTTCTTTGCATTTCTATAAAGAAATAGTAAAGTTTTCAAAAACATACAAGCTTCATTAAATATAGCTTAATAAATTACTTGATAAATGGTTGTGGAGTTTTTCATAAAAGTAAAATCATTAATGCATATGTGTATTTAATATGAGCTTTAAAAAATCCCTTTGAACATAGACATTGCCAAAGAATCCACATTACTGGAAACATGAGTGCAAAAATAAATATTTAGATATAGGTATCATTTGAATTAAAGGAGGTATGGCAGTTCCATGAACAATAACACACCCTGAGATATAAATACAAGTATTGTTTCATACATTAATGTAAAATATGTTGTGATGCTAAAATTCCTCAGAATATCAAAAATAAATACCAAGGACATATGTCATATCTATTTCTCCCAATATAAATATTAAATACCTGTAATATATTTTATGACTGATGTTCTTTGCTAAAAATTATTTAAAGGTACTGATATATTTGAATCTAGATGTATGAAGATTTTTAGCTAAGATGCTTTAGATTACAGCACCAGCTCAAAAATGTTATTTTCCTACACTAACATATGTTAGTAATGGTAGGCTGTTATTGTTTCTATGTCCTATGTTCTGCCTTTTTATGTTTTTATAGCCAATGCTTTCATTCAAATATTAAAAAATGTATACACAGAACTCAAACAATCATAAATTAAAATGTCCTTGTTATTACATGCAGAAAATCTTCATATACTTTTCTTTGTTTATAATTAATTAATTAATTTTTAAGGATTAAACATGATTGGCAAATTCTTAACCAAATTAAACAAAAAAGGGAAGACCTACTTCAATAAAACCAGAAAATGAAAGGCAAACATTATAACAGATATGAATGAAATTCCAGAAAATCATAAGGACATACATTATAAATTTGTTTTAATATTGAAGAATCTGAAAAAACTGGTGAAATTTAGATACCAAAATTAAATCTAAATTTAATGAATGATTTTAACAAATGCATACATTATAATCTGCTTGAAATACTAATAAAATACTACATACTAAAAATTAAAAACAATAATAACAGAAATAAACACAAGAAAATATGGACTTACTACACAATTCTAATATAACTTTAAAAACTAAGACAAACACATATCATATTATTCCATAAAACTTAAAAAATAAACAAAGCTGGGAGCTGGAGAGATGGCTCAGAGGTCAAGAGCACTGACTGTTCTTTCAAAGGTCCTGAGTTCAATTCCCAGCAACCACATGGTGGCTCACAACCATCTATGATGACTTCTGGTATCTTTTTCTGTATATATAATAAATAAATATATCTTTAAAAAAAAGCCTTTAAAAGTTACAAAGCCAGTGAAACCCTGATATTGATCATAGTATTTCATATATATATATATATATACACACACACATACATACATATATATGCATATATATATATGTTATTTGGTGTTTTTACATCATGTACCCCATCAAACTCAGTTATCAGACCTCTCAGGATCATACTCCCTCTTACAATCTCCCCATTTATAAAACCACCCATTCATGCTGCTCATTTACTTACTGAAGCATAACTAAATTCCCTGTGGCCAGATCCTTAAAGAAAACAAGTCTTACCTCACTCACACCCCTGCCAGAGGCCAACAATGAAAAAGTGAGGCATTGTGTCATTTGGCTATGTTCTAGCCTTGAGTTCTTGTGAACAATTACATCTTTCTCTTTTTATATTTTTTAAAGTCCACTAATGAGTGAGTACATCCCCAGCTTCTCTTTCTGTATTTGTGATATCTTGCTCAGGAGGATATTCTCCAAATCCATTCATTTTCCTGCAAAGTTTGGAATATCATTTTTTTCTTACTGCTGAGTTGTACTCCATTGTGTATATGTACCACAGCTTGTTAATTCATTCCTCAGTTGAGGGGCATCTAGGTTGTTTCCAGGTTTTTGCTATTATGAATAATGCTGCTATGAACATAATGCTTTTGGTGTGTAAATGTGCATCTTTAAGGTATATGCCTAAGCTTGGTATTGCTGGGTCTTGGGGAGATTGATTCCCACTTTTCTGAGAAACCGCCATACTGCATTCCAAAGTGACTGAACAAGCTTACGCTCCCACCAACAATGGAGGATCCTCTCCAGCATAGGCTGTCATCTGTGTCTTTAATCTTAGCCATTCTGACAGGTAAGGTGGTATCTCAAAGTTGTTTTGATTTGCATTTCTCTGATGGCTAAAGATGTTGAGCACTTTTTCAAGTGCCTTGTAGCCATTTTTAATCCTTCTGCTGAGAATTCCCTTTTTAGTTCTGAACCCTAATTTTTAATTTGGTTATTAAGGGTTTGGTCCTCTAGTTTCTTGAGTTTTCTATATATTTTATAGTTCAATTCTCTGTTACTTGTAGCATTGGTAAAAATCTTTTTCCATTCTGTAGTTTGTCTTTTTGTAATATTGACTATGTCCTTGGCTTTATAGAAGCTTCTCAGTTTCATGAGGCCACACTAATTGATTGTTGTTCTTATACATGTGCTACTGGTGTTATATTTAAAAAGTAGTCATCAGTACCAATGCATTGGAGGGTATTTCACACTTTCTTTTCCATCAAGTTCAGCGTAGCTGGGTTTATGTTGAGGTCTTTGATCAACTTGGATTTAAGTTTTGTGCAAGGTTTGGATCTATTTTCATCCAGTTATGCCAACACCATTTGTTGAAGATACTATCTTTATTCCATTGAATATTTTTGACCTCTTGTCAAAAATCAGGTGTTCATAGGAGTATAGGTTAATGTCTGGGTCTTCAATTCAATTCCATTGATCCACAAGTTTATTTTTAGACTTTTCTTAAAGCTAAGAAATAAGGTCAGAATTAATTTTAGTACCTCCTTGGATAAAAAAGGGGATCAGCATGATTTTAGGATGAGAATGAGGGGAGTCCTCAGGGCCTCCACCTATTTTTTATGGCCAGAGGCAATTAGTCTAGGAGATAATATTGGTCTACCCTTAAAACTTGAGCTAACAGATATGCAGCTAGAGATAACTTGTGTTTACACTATTCTGATGAGAGACTAAATAGATGGGATAGAAACTATTGCTCACAGAGTATAAAAGACATTGACAATGCTGAACCTATTTGGATTGCTTTCAGTATTGGTGATTGTAGCTAAAATATCCTAGCAGCTAGGCAAATGCTTTACTATTGTGCTACATTCCTGCCTTTCATCTCATTATAAATTTTAATCTTTGGGGCAGAGCCTTCCTGAATCTTTTCTTTTCAGCTTTTCTAAAGTTTGGGTCTTCTTTGTTGATTGTATTTCTACTCTAAGTTCTCAAACTGGTTTTTTGTTTGTTTGTTTTATTTTCCTCTACCATTTGTTTGTGGTTTCATAGATTTTTAAGGGAATTATTCTTTTCCTCTTTAAGGACATCTATTATATCCAAAAAAGCTATATCCATGTCTTTGACTTGTACTTTAGCTATGGAGCAATTCTCAGAGCTTGTGGAGGCAGGGTTCTCGGCTTAAGTGGAGACATTGTCATGGTTCATAATGATTTTCTTAACCTTTTTAATATTTTGTATTCTTCTTTTATATATTACATTCTGACTGCAGTACCCCCAGTCTCCCCTCCATCTCCACTATCTTTCAGATCCATCCTGCCTTGATTTCCCCTCAGAAAAGAACAGGCCTCTCAGGATATTAAACAAACCTGGTATAACATGCTACAACAATACCAGGCACATGCCATCATACCAAGGCTGGATGAGGTGACCTAGTATGAAAAATATGTTCCCATAAACAGCCATAAAGTGACAGAGACAGCTCCTGCTCCCATGATTGGAAATTTCTCAAGAAAACCAAGCTACACAGCTATAAGAAATATGTAAGATGGAAGCTCAGAGTTGTTTTTATTTGATTTACTGATTGCCAAGGATGTTGAACATTTCTTTAACTATTTCTCAGTCATTTTTTTCTGTTGAAAAAAATCTATGTTTAGATCTGTACCCACATTTCTAAATTTGATTTTTTAGTTAGATGGTGTTCTTTGAATTTTTCATATATTTTGAATATTAAATATGTGTTGGATGTGGGGTTGAAGCAAATCTTTCTCGTTCTGTGGGCTAAAGTTTCGTCCTATTGACAGTGTCCTTTTCCTTAGAGACAATTTCAACTTCATAAGGTCCAATTTATCAACTATGGATCATAGTGCCTGTGCTAATGGTATTCTGTTCAGAAAGTTTTCTCTTATGTCAACACCTTCAAGTTATATCCTACTTTCTCTTCTCTCAGGTTCAGTGTATCTGATTGTTAAGATCTTTGACTCACTCAGACTTGAATTTTGTAGAGTGTTAGATATGGAACTACTTGCATTCTTCTACATGCCAATATTCAGTTAGACCAGCACTATTTATAAATATGGTTTTTTTCCATTGTATATTTCTGGCTTCTTTATTGGAAACTGTGTGCTCATTGGTGTATGGATTTATGTTTTTGCCTTGATTCAATTTTATGTATCAGCATTTCTGTTTTTATGCCTATACCATGTAGTTTTTATTACTACAACTCTGTAGTACAGCTTGAAATCAGGAATGATGATACCTCTGGACATTTTATTTTTTTGCATAGAATTGGTTTAGTTATCTTGGGTTTTTATTGTTGTTGTTTTTCATATGCAGTTGTATATTATATTTACAAGGTTTGTAAAGAATTGTTTGAAACAGATGACAACTTATACTGGAGAGGATGTGGAGCAAGGAGAACACTCCTCCATTGCTCTTGGAAATGTAAATTTGGGAATCACTCTGGAAATCAATATGGTGATTCATCAGAAAACTATGAATAAATCTACCCAGTATCCAGCAATACCATTATTGGGCATATATTCAAATGATGTGCATTATGACTCCAAGCAATAGTGAAAAGGATGCATAAAAATGACCTTCCCCTATTATTAAATCAATGATGATGCAATTGCCATTATAGGACCTTCATTCATCAACTGAGGTGGCAAATGCAGACATCCATAAGTAAACACTGGATTGAGGTACTGGTACTGGTCCAGCTGAAGAGGAGAAAAGATTACATGACCAAAAGAATCAGGATCATGAGAAGGATACTTAGATTTATGCTGAATAATGCTATTGAGAGCTCATAGACAGAAATGACAGCTAGTAAACCTTCATGGAATGGATCTAAACCCTGTGAATGAAGATGACAGTTGAACTGTGAGGGAAGTTTGTGGAGCCTCTTGTAGTAGAACCAGAGTTTATTCCTGGTGCATGAACTGGCTTCTCAGAGCAGATATTCTGCAGAAGAACATGTTTCTCAGCCTTCACACTTGGGGGAGTGATTAGGACCTACCTCAACTGCATATGCCAGACTGAATTGACTTACCTTGCTATTCCTTGCCCTTTCTGGGGAATGAATGGGGGTTGGAGTTGGGAGAGTCTTGGGGAGGACTGAAAGAAGGGAAGGGTAGGGGAGCAGTGGTGGGTATGCAGAAAATTTAAAATAAAAAATAATGAAAGAAAAAAGTAATTGTGCTGAAATTTTGATGAGGATTGCATTGAATCTATAGATTGCTTTTGGTAGGATGGTAAATTTTACTTTGTTAATTCTAATAATCCATGATTATGAGAGATCTTTCCATTTTCTGATAACTTCAATTTCCTTCTTCAAAATCTTGAAGTTCTTGTCATACATGTCTTTTACTTAGTTGATAAGCTTACCCAAAGATATTTTTTATTTATTTATGGCTATAGTAAAGGGTGTAATTTTTTTCCAATTTCTTTCTCAGCCCATTTGTAATTTGTATATATGAAGGTTATTTATTTTATTTTATTTTATTTTTAGTTAATCTCATGTCCAGAAACTTTGCTAAAGGTGTTTATTAGCTGTAGGAGTTCCCTGATAGAGTTTTGTGGGTAGCTCATTATACTATGACATCATATACAATAGCAATACTTTGACTTCTTTTCGATTTGTATCCCCTTAATATTCTAGTATCCTGTCATTTTTTCATTTCTCTAGCTAGAATTTCTAGTGCTATATTGAAATGGAGAGAGGAGCCATCCTTGTCTTATTCCTGATTTTAGTGAGATTACTTTGAGTTTTTCTTCATTTATTTTGATGTTGATTGTTGGCTTGCTGTAAATAACCTTTATTATGTTTAGGTATGTCTCTTGTATCCCTAATCTTTTCAAGTCTTTTATCATGAACAGGTGTTAGATTTTTGTCAAATGTTTTTTCAGCATCACATGAGATTTTTTTTTCCCTTTTAGTTTGTTCATATAGTAGATTACATATGGATTGAAATGTGTGTCTTAGCATCTGTGTTCGTAAATTTTGTAATTTTAAGTGTTGAGTTTGTATAACTCTAAGTTCTTGTGCTTCTGTGTGAATGTTGTTGGTTGTTTGTTTTGGTTTTTGTTCCTTTTGCTGGTGGATGTACTGCCTGGATTTTATCCAGTATGGAATTTTAATGGTTATCTTCTAAGTGAAGCCCCTGATAATTCCTGGTAAAATTTGTTTCCGGGTATTAGGGGCTTACATTTGGAAATTTAGCTGGCTAGGAAGGGGATGTTGAGAGGATCCACAACTGTGTGAAAACCAAGGTGTGTTATGAGGACGTGCTTAGTGCCATGGGGATGATGGCAAAGGCTGGAGTTTAGTGCTAGGACAACATAAATGAGTGAAGAAGAAGTTTGGAGGACAGATTTGTATGATCTTTTGAGTTGGGGTGGAAAGAAGGTGGAAGCAGCAGTAGGTGATGGGATTGAGTCTCAAGGTTGGACTTGGAAGAGAAAAGGAAAAGCTGAAGACCTCTGTTTCTTCCTGAGGAGCCTGTGGCTTCCCAGGAAATGTGCAATGGAGTCAGAACTTGAGATAAAGTGATGAGAAAGAAAGTTTGGAGGGAAAGATCTTAAGAGAGAAAGAAAGCAGTGGAGAGCAGGAAACAGAAGGTGGTTTCTGTAAAGCTGGGAATAAACCTGAGGGTGTGGTGAATGTATAAGAAAGGAAGAAGTAGTGACTATCTGTAGTTTGTTTACCTGCTTTGCTGGCCAGCATGGTTTCTAAGATTGCCTGCTTGGTCTGACCTGCAAGTTTCACCAAAAATCACCACTGCTTTTACATATCTCTACTTTCCTGAACTCTATAGTGAAGGAATTTTTGTTCTTATTCACACCATTGAAAAAGACATATCTTCTATAGCATCCATATGTAGTATATTTCATGCCATTAATTTCTTTGTACATTTGTGGTATAAATATGTCACCAATTATACATTATTCATAAATTTATCCTTAATGTGATTCTATCACCATTGTCCAGGACAGTCTGCTTTATCTTCAAAAAGTTAAATTATAAAATTAGAAGATTGACTGTAGTTTGTTCTTCTGGCTTCTAATTCAATGTCCTATTCATCGATGTTATGTTTTATAAAACAAACAACAAAAAAAAGACCTTTTCATATCTCAAAATCAAATGAATGACTCTCCAGTTTATGGTTTTGTATTTCTTTCTGCCAATTCTTATAGAATTTATTTTGTAAAATGTATGAGCTCTCATCATTTTATATTTATTTAATTCTATATGATTATCTTAAATACATTATTTAACAATTGTCCAGATTTTTTGAATAAAATGATTTAAAATGCCATTTGTATCATGCACTCAGTATATGTGGCTTCATAAATTTCTGAACCTTTTCTTCTGACATGTTTGTGTTTGCTGAAGGGTTTCTGTTTTATTAATTAAATTTGAAATATGTAGTAATAATATTTGGCTCAAATTACCTAATAAGTCATGTGAAGTATTTTTTGACTCTTCTATGCACTGTGATTCTGGGTCAAGTAGATTATATTTGTCAGCTAAAATATTCCTTTGGGGATATTAGTGTTTTTTTATTCTATTTTTAGGTCTCTTAACCACTCAGAATAAAAACAAAATCAAAACAACCAAATCTTTTGTCCATCAGGAACATGTTTTTAATGTTTTATTTCAATCATATTTTCTTTTTCCAATAAAAGAGAAATCTTTGTCCCTATATCCCTTGATTCTGCATTATTTTTGTCTTGTTTTAAATTGATATGTTTTTGTAGGTGGTATTTTATGTAGATGTTTCTTTATGTTTCTAAAATTATTTCTACTCTTAAATATGCCTGAAGCAAATGATTACATCCTTAGTTGTGCTATATTCTTATCAATGCTTTATATTTATTCAACAATTCTATATTTTTATTTTTATTTACATTAAATTTTTATTTATGTGTATTAAATGTCTGTATGTGAAAAGTTGTCTGCAGGTACCAATGGAAGTCAGTTGAGGATACATGGAGGTACACTCTTATACTGAGTTTTAAGTGGTTGAGGGCCACCCAACTTGGGTACAGTGTACTAAACTCACCCTGCTTTATAAGAAAAGCATGTTCCCTTAACATTACAATTTCATCTTACCTTTCAAAAACACGTTTCAATGCCTAGTTTCTTAAATAGATAAATTTATCGCCCAAAGTCAATGTCCTGGTGAGTTTTGTGGTTTTTTTTATTTTACTTGATCATTGATTGCAACCTTTAAACTAAATAAATTTCTTTTTTTTTTTTTTTTTTTTTTTTTTGGCCTCAAATTTCTTTCAACCAGCAAATGTTCAAACAACAACAAAGAAGCAAACTAGAACAGATAATGACAAATTAGCATAAGCTTGATTGTTACAGACTCTCAAAGTCTTTGTTAACATTTGCTTATATGGCCTTTTATTGAGAATCTATGATTTTATTCACATACTATCAAAAGATAAAATGCACATGTATATAAACAGAAAATAATCAGTGTTTACTGTTATTTACTTATTACTATAAGAAGCAGTTCACATTACACTCATAGCCAGAAAACAGCAATTAGAACTTATTTTTTTTTTTTTTTTGCTAATCTAGTATCTCAGCCCATGGAATGGTATTGCTAACATTTATGATGAGTCTTTCCAAATAACCTCATATAGAAATCCCTGTACAAAGCCAAGGACACTGTCAATAGGACAAAACGCCAGCCTACAGAACGGGAAAAGATTTTCACCAACCCTACAAGTGATAGAGGACTGATCTCTAAGATATATAAAGAGCTCAAGAATCTAGAGCCCAAAACCTTGAATAACCCTATCAAAAAATGGGGTTCAGATCTAAAAAGGGAATTCTCAGCAGAGGAACTACGAATGGCTGAAAGGCACCTGAAAAAGTGCTCTTCATCTTTAGCCATCAG
>PVIH01028030.1:0-15859 GCA_004025045.1 Sigmodon hispidus | reverse complement strand
GGCCAGGATACAGGCGCTGAGGCCCGCCGAGCCCTCCTCACCTCTGGTCAGGGTTCGAATCCGCCCCTCAGAGACCCCTGCAGTTAGTTTGCTCAGAACACTCAGTTCAGCGTCGCAGTAGGGCTCCTAGTAGATTCCCTGAGCAGCAGGGGCTGCGGGTGTGGCCAGGTGCAGAGTTCAGCTGCCCCTGCTCCAGAGTGCGCTGGGACGCCGCCTCATTATTTCCTTCTTGTTCCTAAAGCTTTCTCTTATCTTGGGCAATTTGACAGAAAACAGTTGCTTTTGGAGAATAAAGCAAAATGAACAGGATGAAGGAGATTTACGAGCTAACTGTCAGTTTCTTCTCTTCCTGTTTCCAGGACCTATGGAGAAAGACTTTTATACTTCTGCAATTCATTTTCAGTAAGTCACAAGCTTCTTCATTTCTTGTACACATGTAGTGAATTTGAAGTTTGTGGCTGTATAGAAAATATCTATGGGTTTCTGTCCTGTATTTCCCTGTGTAACATTAGAAACTATAAAAAGAATTCTTTATTAATAATTATTTTAGGATTTTTTAATGCATTTCATTAGAGTATAATTTTATGATATTATATCCCAGTTCACTAATCTGGAAGATGAGAGAGGCAATTTCTCTTTCTTATCTTCTCATAAATCTCCTTATATTCAAAGTTGTCATTTCACAGGATCTCATGATAAGACATAAAAGCAAAAATGCACAACAATGGCACAATATCAGAGTGAAGAGACTGTAATACAGTGTCTCTTCAAATGTGTGCTAAAAATTTCTATAACAGAATGTATTACTAAAGGCCATCTTAAAGAGGTTACTTAATTTTCTTCACACCAACAAGGTATGATTTCATACATAGGAAGATAGATGTATGTCTGATATTCACAATAATGTCAAATATGTATTTGTGAATATACATCTGCATTGTTTTAAGAATAGTTTCTATACTAGCTCCTACTGTTAGTCTGGAGCTGACAATGTGTATGAAAAGAGAAATCTCTGAGCTGTCAGAATCTATGTCAAGTTTTGTTTTGCTTCACTTGTGCATATGCCCAATTACAGGTTTGAGGCATGATTAACTTCAGGTATGTGACCAATATTCTTAATTATTAAATATAATATTAATAAAATGGTAGGAGAAATTTTCTTGGCAAAGGAAGTATTCTCAACTTGTCTGTGAAGTTCTCAGACCCCAGGTGTAAAATGTTAATAGTGGTGGCCTCAAAGCAGAGAGAAAAGGGACATAGTATTGAAATTCTTCAACTTTGCCATTATGTAATGTACTGAAGCATGTTTATCCATGTACTGATGTTCCCTGTACTTTCTATAGGTTGACAATTATCCCACATTTCTTTCATTTACATTTCATGGGAATTTTACAGAATGTATTACAACTGTCAGCCACATTGTACTATGCACACTTTGATTCTAATGTTTGCTTCACATAAATGTTTTCAGTTAGGAGTTAATAAGGTTTGCTTTTTTATTGGCTCATATTTAATATCCTACTTCATAAGGGAAGTTCTCATTAATGAACCTTTTTAAACTTATTAATATGGCCCATACTTTATTGGAAAATATAATTAAGCAAATATATACAAATATAAAATATCATTTAGGGGCTGTAAACACTATTTACATATAAATAATGTATATTGATAAACATAACCAGCATTTTCATTTCTTCCAATTGAAACAAAAATTTGATGAACACTTAATTGTCATATATACTTAGGGGATGTGTGGTAAACCTTAAGACATATGAACATTATTTGCTAGTCAAGGCAGATTTTCATATATTTGTTGTTACTTTTTATCTATATTGGGGAACTATCCATTATTATAAGGCAGTCAGGGCTGGAGTGTATGTAGGCCATGGAGAATCTCTGCTTGATTTTTTTCCTTGTGGCTTACTCAGCCTGCTTTTTTTTTAGCAATCAATGGCCACCAAACAAGATGTGGCACTGCCCATTGTGAGTATAGCCCTTTTATATCAATTATCAATCAAAGAAATATCCTAAAGACTTCCCTATGTAGCAATGAGATATTTTCTTGACTAACATTTCTGATTCCCTAACGTGTCACATTAACACAAACACTAGTTAGTAAAACCGTGTTTCCCAAGATGACTATAGGTTTCTGGACTCTAGCAATTCTGCTTCTGCCTTCCAGAGAAGCTATCACTGCAAACGTGTACTCCTTGCCCAGCTTCTCCTTTACTTTCCATGTTATAGCTACTAGATTCCAAAGACCATCTAAAATACCAAAGGTACTACAATTATTTTGTAAAAATGCTTTATACATGAGCAGAGTTTAATTTTTTGATCATATGTATAGTGATAAGATAAAGGGGTAAATTTTTATCATTTCATGGCCAAATATAATGAAAATTAAAAACCTAAAATTTTATCTATATAAAATTACAATAAGCAGTATCCTCTCTATTAGCCTAAATCAACACAGTCTCATTAAAAGACACTAAAGAAAATATGTGCTGGATTAATTCCAAGAGTTGGGATAAGAAGAAAAGACAGACAGACACTTACTTAGCCCACAGATACATGATAATTGACCAACAACATATTGGTTATTGACTGACAACATATGTAATCGTTTATCCAGAATAGCCTGGTGTGCAGTATGAAAGCATATTGGTTCCTGAATGTATTCTACATGTATAATGATGAAATTGCCTAATGATGCATTTCTCGAAGTTATTCCCATCATGAAGCACTTGAGGGTTTACTAGAAAGAGAATTACTAATTAGAATGCCTTCTTCAATGATTATAATGCATCTGTAGTTATTATAATTTAAAAAATACCTAAAATTTAGGAAAAATAAGTATAAATATGAGGAGCTTCATCATCCAGAAAAGGTCATTAGTAGCATTTTTTTTTTAAAATGGTTTTCACCATTTTTGTTTTGTTTTTGTTTTGTCTGGTTTTATAAAGCTTTCTGCAACCTTTTGTTTATTAGCATTTTAAAAAGATTGTTCTCTCATACATCTGAACAGCAGCCTTTTCTCCTTCCACTCCCATTACTTTATACCCACACTTCCCTCTCTCCACCTTCCCTTCATCCCCTCTCACTGTTTGCCTTCAGAAAAAGCAAGTCTTCCAGGGCTATCAAAGAAACACGGCATAGCAAGATGTAATAAGACTAGGTACAAACACTCTTATCAAGGAGGACAAGAGGAAACGGGTCTCAAGTTCAGGCAGTAGAATAAGAGAGATCCCCTACTCCTGCTGTTAAAGTTCCACAATATTCCAAACTGAACAACCATAACATATATGAGTAGAACCTAACACAGCCACATGCAGACTCTGTGATTGTCACTTCAGTCTGTGGGAGCACCTGTAAGCCTTGCTTAAGTGAATCTATGGGCTGTATTCTTTTAGTGTCTTTGACCTCTTTTCTTACCCTTTTCTGCATGGTTCCTGAACTCCACCTAATGTTTACGTGTAAATATCTGCATGTTATTCTATCAGCTGCAGGAGGAAGCCTCTCTGATTATAATTGAGCTAGGCACTTTTCTGAGTATCACAAAATAACAGAACAACATTAAGAATAATTTCATTGAATACTTCCTTTTTTCTTTTTTCCTTTCTTTTTTAAAAAGCTGTTTGGTTTTATTCTAGGTTTACATCCAACTTGCTGTTACTGACCATTCAGGCATTGTGTATCATGGGGTGTCTGTCTCTCATGCATTGAGCCTCAGATCACTCATTGGTTGGCTACTCTTAGGAATCATGAGTTGCCATTGCAGCAACACTTTATTCAGGTAGCACTGTATGAGCTAAAGTGTTTTGTAGGCTAGATTTTTATCACAATCCCACCTATAGGCATCTGACCTAGTTATATAAGATGACCTGCTCAGGTTCCACATCTTCCATTACTTGAAGTTTTTGCTAGATTCATCCTTATAGTTTCCAGGTTGTATCCAATGTACTAAGTTTCCTCATAGCCCCTGAATTGTCTTTTATTCCTAGTATCTTTCACTGTTTTCTCTCATTCCATTTCTCTCTCCTTTACATGGTCTGTTCTGTTCATGTCTCCACCAATTCCCTGTTCACCTGCAACACCTTTTCTTTTTATCCTTCATAGGGTGATCCATGTGATTCCCTATAGAAAGCTCCTTCTTATTTTGCCTTTTGGGGTCTGTAGATTTTAGTGTGATTATTATTTATTTACCAGCTAATACCCATTTATATGTAAAAAATATGATATTTTACTTCTAAGTCTGAGTTGTCTCACTCCAGATAGTATTTGTGTGGTTCCATCTATTTGCTTACAAATTTCTTTTTTCTAACACCTTAGTAATAATGTTCTCTATGCATTATTTTTCATCCATTTTCTCTATCCATTTTTTTCTGGAGATGACCATATATGTCATTTTCAGTTTCAGGCTGCTATGAAAATGCCACTTTGAACATAGTTGAGTAAATTTCCTTGGGCAGTATGTGAATGTTTGTTGAGTATATGCACAAGTGTTACTTAGCTTAATCTAAAAGTTGATCAGTTCCCAATTTTCTAAGAAATAGTTATATTGATTTTCAAAGTAGCTATAAAAGTTTTCACTTTTATCAACAATGGATGAATGCTCCCCTTGCTTCACATCTTCTTAATCATAAACTGTCTTTTGTGTTAGTAATCTTGCATTCAGACTTGTGTAATATAGAATCACAAAACTGATTCAATTTGCATTTCCGTAGTGGCTAAGTATGTTGAACATTTCCTTAAGTGTTTTTTCACCATTTCAGATTCATCTAATGAGAATTTTGTTTACATTTTTACCCCATATTTTATTTAATCTATTTGGTTTGTTGGGGTCTAGTTAACTGAATTCTTTACATATTTTATCTATTAGCCCACGATCAAAGGTGGAGTTGCTGAAAAATCTTTACAATTCTTCAGGCTTCTGCTGTTTCTGATTGATTGTGTCTTTTGTCATTTGTCTTAAAGAAGCATTTCAGTTTTATGAGGTCACATTTATTAATTGTTATTTTTAATTCTTGTGTTATTAGTGTCCTGTTCAGGAAATTGTCTCTTTTGCTACTGCATTTAAGGGTATTTCATTATTTTTCTCTTTTGTTCATTCAGTGATCATAATTTTTTGATGAGATTTTGATGAGTTTTTGTGCAGGATCATAGTACAGATTGATTTCCACTCTTTTAAATGCAGACATGTATTTTGACCAGAATCATTTGTTGAAGATTATTTTTATCTTCTATTGTTTATTTCTGTGTTATTCATCAAATCCACATGTACATTATTGAGTATATTTATATCTGGGTGTTGGATTTGATTATATTTATTAACATGCTTTATTTTATGCGTACATTTTAGGCATTTTTTTCTTAGCATAGTTCTGTAGTACAGCTTGAAGTCAGTGATGCTTAGACCTCCATAAGTTCTTCTATTGTTCAGGAGAGTTTTAGCTATCCTTTTTTGTTTGTTTGTTTTTTCATATGAAATTGAATAGTGTCATTTCAAGACCTTTAAAAATATGAATTTTGATGGCATTGCATTAAGTCTTTTAGAATTCTTTTGGTTAAGTGGCCATTTTATTTTTTATTTTTTATTATTATGAATAAAGTCACATTTTCTATCCGTGTATATCCTTGTTCAAGGTCCCTTCTCCCTCCCACACCCTCCAGTCATTCTCTCTTCTCCACATCTCCCCATCTCCTCCCCAGCAATGGCAGGAGGCCCCAAGGTCCCAATGTCTCAATATGGCTTAGTTCAGCATCCACTCCTGGCAATTCCAGTTTCCTCCCCCCAACATCAAGACTGAATCAAGTGTTCCTCTAGAGGGAGTGAGATCCAAGGTTTTCAGATCCCAAGCTGTTCAGTGGTTGTGGTTTGCAGCTTGGACATGCTTTGCTTTCTGCTGTTTTGTTTAGAGTCCAATAATGAGTGAATACATCCCTTGCTTATCTTTCTGGGTTTGTGAGACCTCGCTCAGGAGGATAGTCTCCAAATCCAACCATTTGCCTGTGAATTTTAGGATATCATTTTTTCTTACTGCTGAGTAGTACTCCATTGTGTAGATGTACCACAGTTTGTTAATCCATTCTTCAGTTTAGGGGCATCTAGGTTGCTTCCAGGTTCTTATTATTACGAATAATACTGCTATGAACATAGTTGAGACTTCTTTGTTAAAATTTATTTATTTTTGTATACAGTGCTCTGTCCGCATGTATGCCTGAAGGCCAGAGGAGGGCACCAGATCTCATTATAGATGGTTGTGGGCCACCATGTGGTTGCTGGGAATTGAACTCAGGACCTCTGGAAGAGCAGCCAGTGCTCTTAACGTCTGAGCCATCTCTCCAGCCCCAAATGACCATTTTAATAATGATGTTTCATGAATATAGGAGGTCTTTTTATTTTCTGATATCATCTTCAATTTCTTTCTACACAGACATTTTTGCCACACAAGCATTTTCTTTGCTTGCTCAGTATTGCATCAATGTATTTTATATTGTTTGTGACTATTGTGATGGTGTTGTATTCACTAACTGCTTACTTAGTTCAGCTTTTTATTTGTGTGCAAGAGAGCTACTGATTTTTTAATTAATCTTATATCCAGATACTTTACTAAAGATGTCTATCAGAAGTAAGAGTTACCTCTATTTGATTCATTCTTGATTAGTATCATATTATTTGGAAATAGCAATACATTGATTTCTTTCTTTCAGATTTTTATTCATTGATTTACTTCTGATGTTTTATCTACCTAATATTTCAAGTTTTGTTTTGAGTAGATAAGAGGAGAATGAGTAGACAGCATTGTCTTATTCCTAATATTAAAAAAAAGTTCTTTGAATTTCTCTCAAAGTTGTTATGATTTACATTTTTCTGCTAGCTAAAGATGTGGAGCAACTTTTAAGTGCTTTTCAGCAATTTGTGATATTTCTGTTGATAATTCTTTTTTTAGGACTGACCCTTATTTTTTTAATTGGGATATTTGGGATTTTTGCTTAGTTTTTTGAGTTCTGTATATATTTAAAGATCAAACCTCTGTTATTGAAGAGTTGGTGAAGATCTTTTCCCCTTCTGGAAATAAAGGCTGTCCTTTATTATTGAATGTGTTCCTTACCTTAAATTTTTTTCTCAGTTTTAAAAGGTCTCATTTATTAATTTATTAATTGTTGTTCTTAGTGTCTGTGCTACTGGTGTTATATTTAGGAAGTGTTCAAATTTCCCAGTTCACTGAAGGGTATTTCTCACTTCTTGAAGTTTCTCTCCATTTACCTTAATGTTGATGTTGGCTTGGCTTGCTGTTTATCACCTTTGATATATTTAGGTAATTTTTTTTCTATCTCTGATATCTCCAGCACTTTTATAATAAAGGAGTGTTGGATTTTTGTCAAAGGCTTTTTCAGCATTTAATGAGATGATCATGTATATTTTTCTTTCAGTATGTTTATATGATGGATGAAATTCACAGTTTTTTGTACTTTGAAACATTCTTGCAACTCTGACATGAAGTCTACTTATCGTTTTATATGATCTTTTGATATGATGTTGGACTTGGTTTGCTAAAATTTAATTGAATAATTGTGCAACAATGATCATAAGGGAAATTGGTCTATAATTCTATTTCTTTGTTGTATCTTTTTTCTTTATTTATTTTGTATTTATTAAGAAAACCAGTAAAATGAATTTAAAATGCTGATAAGTTAACAATAACTATAAGGACGATAAAAATCATAAGCATGACTTATCAAGGGTGTAATGCAAATAAGATTGCTACACATATATTTACTTTGTGTTCAGCTTTCCCTCTGAATTTTTTTCCATCCCTGTATATCCTTATTCAAGGTCTCTTCCCCCTCCCGCCACATCAGGTCATTTTTTCTTCTCCACAACTCCCCATCCCCTCCCTGGGCAGGCAGCAGAAAGTCCTATGGTTCCACTGACCCAATAATGCTTAGATCAGTCTCCACTCCTGGCAAATCCAGTTTTGTCACCCCTCACTCAAGAGTGAGTCAGGTGTTCCTATAGTTGGAGTGGGATCCGAAAGGTCAGTCCAGGGCGTGGACTGATCCACAAGCTGTTCAGTGGTTGTGGTTTGCAGCTTGGGCATGTTTTGCTTTTTGTCTTGTTTGTTTGTTTAGAGCCCACTAATGAGTGAGTACATCCCCTGCTTATCTTTCTGAGATTGTGATACCTCGCTCAGGAGGATAGTCTCCAAATCCATCCATTTGCCTGCGAATTTTAGGATATCATTTTTTCTTTTTTTTTCCTTTTTTCTTTTTATTTTTTGTATTTAACAAAAAAACAGTAACATGAATTTAAAATGAGGAAAAGTTAACAATAACTATAAAGAAGATAAAATCATAAGCATGGCTTATCAACGGTGGTAATGCAAATAAGATTGCTACACATATATTTACTATGTGTTCAGCTTTCCCTCTGAATTTTTTTTCCCATCCCTGTATATCCTCATTCAAGGTCCCTTCCCCCTCCCAACACATCTTGACATTTCTCTTCTCTGCAACTTCCCATCCCTTCCCGGGGCAGGGAGCAAAAAGTCCTATGGTCCCACTGACTCAATAATGCTTGCATCAGTCTCCACTCCTGGCCAAATCCAGTTTTGTTCCCCCTCCCTCAAGCATGAGTCTGGTATTCCTATAGTTGGAGTGGGGTTCGAAGCGTCAGTCCAGGGTGTTTCTGATCCCAAGCTGTTCAATGGTTGTGGTTTGCCGCTTGGGCATGTTTGCTTTTTTTCTTGTTTGTTTGTTTAGAGACCACTAGTGAGTGAGTACATCCCCTGCTTATTTCTCTGAGATTGTGATACCTCGCTCAGGAGGATATTCTACAAATCCATCCATTTGCCTGCGAATTTTAGGATATCGTTTTTTCTTACTGCTGAGTAGTATTCCATTGTGTAGATGCACCACAGTTTGTTAATCCATTCTTCAGTTGAGGGACATCTAGGTTGTTTTCAGGTTCTTGCTATTACAAATAATGCTGCTATGAACATAGTTGAGCTAATTCCTTTGGAGTGTGAATTTGCCTCTTTAGGGTATACACCCAGAAGTAGTATTGCTGGGTCCTTGGGGAGATTGATTCTCAATTTTCTGAAAAACCGCCATACTGCGTTCCAAAGTGGCTGAACAAGCTTACACTCCCACCAATAGTGGAGGAGTGTTCCCCTTGCTCTGCATCCTCTCCAACATAGGCTGTCATCTGAGCCTTTTATCTTAGCAAATCTAACAGGTGTTAGGTGATAACTCAAAGTTGTTACAATTAGAATTTCTCCTATGGCTACAGATGATGAGCACTTTTTGAGGTGCCTTTCAGCCATTCATAGTTCCTCTGCTGAGAATTCCCTTTTTAGATCTGTACCCCACTTTATGATTGGGTTATTCAAGATTTTGGGCTCTAGATTCTTGAGCTCCTTATATATCTTAGAGATCAGTCCTCTATCACTTGTAGGGTTGGTTAACATCTTTTCACATTCTGTAGGCTGTCGTTTTGTCTTATTGACAGTGTCCTTGGCTTTGCAGAAGCTTCCTAGCTTCAGAAGGTCCCACTTATTGATTGTTGGTCTTAGTGTCTGTGCCACTGGTGTTATATTTAGGAAGTGTTCACCAGTGCCAATTCGTAGAAGTGTATTTCCCACTTTCTTTTCTATCAAGTTTGAAGTGGCTGGGTTTAAGTTGAGGTCTTTGATCCACTTGGATTTGAGTTTTGTGCAGGGTGACAGGCTCGGTTCTATTTGCATTTTTCTACACACTTCCATCCAACTATGCCAACACCATTTTTTAAATATATTATCTTTCTTCCATTGAATGTTTTGGGCCTCTTTGTCAAAGATCAGGTGTTCATAGGTTTTTGAGTTAATGTCTGGATCCTCAATTCTATTCCATTGGTCCACAAGTCTGTTTTTATCCCAGTACCAGACTGTTTTTATTACTGTAGCTCTATAGTATAGCTTGAAGTCAGGGATGGTGATACCTCCTGAGGTTCTTTTGTTGAGCAAAATTGTTTTGGCAATCCTGGCTTTCCTGTTATTCCAAATGAAATTGAGTATTGTTCTTTCAAGGTCCAAAAAATATTGTGTCGGGATTTTGATGGACAGTGCATTGAATCTGCAGATTGCCTTTGATAGAATTGCCGTTTTTACTATGTTGATCCTACCAATCCAGGAACATGGGAGAGCTTTCCATTTTCTGACATCCTCTTCAATTTCTTTCTTCAGTGATTTAAAGTTTTTGTCAAATATGTCTGTTAATTCTTTGGCTATAGTTACTCCAAGGTATTTAATACTATTTGCAGCTATTATGAAGAGTAATGTTTCCCTTATTTCTTTTTCAGCTCTTCCATCTTTAGTGTATAGAAGAGCTACTGATTTCTTTGAATTAATCTTGTATCCTGCTACATTGCTGAAGGTGTTTATCAGCTGTAGCAGTTCCTTGGAAGAATTTTGTGGGTCACTTATGAATACAATCATATCATCTGCAAATAAAGGTAGCTTCACTTCTTCTTTTCCAATTTGTAACCCCTTAATCTCTTTTCATTCCTTTATTGCTTTAGCTGAAACTTCAAGAACTATATTGAATAGATAAGGGGAGAGAGGACATCCTTGTCTAGTTCCTGACTTTAGTGGGATTGCTTTGAGTTTTTCTCCATTAAGTTTGATACTGGCTGTCAGCTTCTTGTAAATCGCCTTTATTATATTTAGGTATTCTCCCTGTATTCCTGATCTCTCCAGGGCTTTAATCATAAAGCAGTGTTGGATTTTGTCAAAGGCTTTTTCAGCATCTAAGGATATAATCATGTGGTTTTGTTCCTTTAGTTTGTTTACATGATGGATAACATTTACAGTTTTTCGTATGTTAAACTAGCCCTGCTTTTCTGGAATGAAGCCTACTTGGTCGTGGTGGATGATATCTTTTATATATTGTTGTATATGGTTTGCCAAAATTTTGTTGAGAATTTTCACATCAATATTCATGAGGAAAATTAGTCTGTAATACTCCTTCTTTGTTGTGTCTTTGAGTGGCGTGGGTATTAGGGTGATTGTGGCCTCATAAAAGGAATTTGGCAATATTCCTTCAGTTTCTACTGTGTGAAATAGTTTGAGGAGTAATGGTAGTAATTCTTCTTTGAATGTCTGGTAGAATTCCGCACTAAAACATCTGGGCCAGGGCTTTTATTTTTGGGGAGGTTTTTAATGACAGCTTCAATTTCCTTAAGGGTTATAGGCCTGTTTAGGTAATTAATCTGATCTTCATTTAATTTTGGAAGATGGTGCCTGTCCAGAAAGCTGTCCATTTCTTCTAGGTTTTCCATTTTTGTGGACTACAGATTTTCAAATTATGATCTGATAATTCTCTGTATTTCCTGTGGGTCTGTTGTTATGTCCCCGTTTTCATTTCTGATTTTGTTGATTTGAACACACTCTCTCTGTTTTTTGATTAGTTTGGGTAAGGGCTTATCTATCTTGTTAACTTTCTCAAAGAACCAACTCTTAGATTCGTTGATTATTTGTATTGTTCTTTTTGTTTCAATTGTATTGATTTCAGCTCTAAGTTTGATTATTTCCTGCCATCTACTCCTTCTATGTGAGTTTACTTCTAATTGTTCTAAGGTTTTCAGCTGAGCTGTTAGGTCTCTAGTGTGGGATTTCCCTAAGTTTTTCATATAGGCATCTAGCGCTATGAATTTTCCTCTTAAGACTGCTTTCATTGTGCCCCACAAGTTTGGATACGTTGTGGATTCATTTTCATTAAATTCTAGGAAGACTTTGATTTCTTTCTTAATTTCTTCCTTAACCCAGAGATGGTTCAGCTGAGTGATGTTTAGTCTCCATGAGTTAGTAGGCTCTCTTTGGGTTTTGATGTTGTTGAACTCTAACTTTAGACCCTGATGGTCTGATATGTTACAAGGGATTATTTCCATTTTTTTGTATCTGCTGATATTTGCTTTATGACCAATTATGTGGTCGATTTTGGAGAAAGTTCCATGAGGAGCTGAGAAATATGAATATTCCTTTGTGTTTGGGTGGAAGCTTCTGTAGATATCTATTAAATCCATTTGCATCATAACCTCTTTTAGACTCCTTATTTCTCTGTTGAGACTCTGTCTGGTTGATCTATCCAGGGTTGAAAGTCGGATATTGAAGTCTCCCACTATTATGTTGTAAGAATTGATGTGGGATTCGAGCTTTAGCAGTGTTTCTTTTACATATGTAGGTGCCCTTATATTAGGGGCATAAATATTCAAGATTTAAATCTCCTCTTGACCAATTTTTCCTGTGATGAATAAGTAGTGACCCTCTTGGTCCCTTTTAATTGCTTTTAGCTTAATGTCTACTTTGTTAGATATTAGGATTGCAACCCCCGCATGTTTCTTAGGACCATTTGACTGGAAAATCTTTTCCCAACCCTTTATTGTAAGCCTGTGTCTGTTTTTGTGGTTGAGGTGTGTTTCTTGTAGGCAACAGAAGGATGGCTTCTGTTGTTGTATCCATCTTGTTAGTGTGTGATGTTTTATAGGAGAGTTGAGACCATTGATATTAAGGGAAATTAGTGACCATTGATTCATATTTCCTGCCATTTTTGGTGGTTACTTGTTTGTATTTCCTTTCTCTAGGGTATTCTTCTGTGGACTTATTGATTGTTTATGATCATGGGTGTATCTGGGGTCCTTATGTTGGAGTTTTCCCTCTAATACTCTCTGTAGTGCTGGATTGGTAGATAGATATTCTTTAGTCTGACTTTGTCCTGAAATACCTTGTTTACTCCATCTATGGTGATTGCAGGGTATAGTATTCTAGTTTGGCAGCCATGCTCTTTTAGCGTCTGTATAACTTCTGACCAAGCCCTTCTAGCTTTCATCGTTTCCATTGAATAGTCAGGTGTTATTCTGATGGATCTGCCTTTATATGTGAATTGGCCCTTTCTTTTGCAGCTCTTAAAATTTTTTCTTTTTTCTGTATGTTTTGTGGCTTGATTATAATGTGGCGCGCTGACTTTTTTGGGAGGTCATATCTATTTGGTGTTCTGTAAGCTTCTTGTATCTTTATAGGCATTTCCTTCTTCAGGTTAGGGAAGTTTTCTTCTATGATTTTATTGAAAACATTATCTGTGCCTTTGAGCTGGTATTCTTCTCCTTCTTCTATTCCTATTATTCTCAGATTCCATCTTTTCATGGTGTCCCAGATTTCCTGAACATTTTGAGTTATGGCTTTTTTAGTTTTACTATTTTCTTTGACTGATATATCTATTTGAGCTACTGAGTCTTCCACTTCAGAGATTCTATCTTCCATCTCTTGAACTCTGTTTGTTATGCTTGTATCTGTGGTTCCAGCTTTTTTCTTCAGGTTTTCTATTTCCATCGTTGCCTCATTTTGTGCCTTTTTTATTGCTTCTATTTCAGCTTTTATTTCAGCTTTTAGTTCCTGGCATGTTTCTTTATAGATTTGTTCATCTCTTCCAATTTTTTGTTTGTATTTTCTTCTATTTCTTTAAGGCTATTTTTCATATCTTCTTTGAGAGCTTCGATGATCATCAAAAAGTAATTTTTGGTGTTGCTTCCTTCTGTTTCCTCTTCATTGCTCAGTTCAGGTCCTGTATTTGTAAGATCGCCACTTTCTTCTGGAGTTACCTTGTTGTTCTTTGTCTTATTATGTAAGTTTTTGCACTGACGTTTGCCCATGGTTTCAGTGATTCACGATTAGGTGGCTCCTGGTCAGTTGTGGCACTCCTGTGCATGTGCGCCTCCTATCACCTCTCTGGGCGGGGTCTGAGTCTGTCCTTCAGGGACCCCAGTAGTTATCTGTTCGCTCAGTTTGTGGTGGAGGTGGGTAGCCATGCAAATTCCCTCAGCAGCAGCTGTGAGTATGGTGACAGGCAGACTTTATCTGTGCCTGTTACAGAGTGCGCTGGGACTCACTCTGAAGACAGCAACCGGTCTCTTTGTTGCATCTTTGAGTGGCTTGGCTATCAGAGTGATTGTGGCTTTATGAAAAGAGTTTAGTAATGTTCCTTCAGTTTCTATTTTATGAAACAGTTTGAGGAGTATTGTTATTAGTTCTTTGAAATTCTGGGAGAATTCTGTACTAAAACCATCTGGACCTAGCCTTTTTTACTTGGCAGACTTTCAACAACAGCTTCAGTTTCCTTGGGGCTATAGGTCTGGGGTATTTCCTTTGCATAAGGCTCTATTTATACCATATGTCCTCAGATGTTCAAAATAGTGTGCACTTCCAAAATGAAAATGACTGTTTCAATGACCAATAGGCCTAGAGTGGTTCTTCTTTACTGTAAAATAAATTACATACTGTGTAAGAGACCAGGATGGACATTATTCATCTCAGGAAAAAAAGATCAAGATGAGATCTCAATCCTGAACATTTATGTCCCTAATATAATGGCACCTATCTATGTAAAAGAAACACTACTAGAGCTCAAATCCCACATCAACTCTTACACCTTAATAGTGGAAGAGTTCAGTACTCCACTTTCGCCCTTGGATAGGTCAAACAGACAGAGACTCAACAGAGAAATAAGGGGTCTAACAAAGGTTATGGTGCAGCTGGATTTAATAGATATTTACAGAACCTTCACCAAAACTCAAAGGAAGATACATATTTCTCAGCACCACATGGAACTTTCTCTAAAATTGAACACATAATTAGTCATAAAGCAAATATCAATAGATACAAAAAATGGAAATAATCCATTATTGCGGTAGAAACTCACCACCAATAGGTATGTTTTAAATAGTAGCGGGCACAGAATTTGGCGGGGCTCTGTTCGTGTGCAGGCGCTGAATCTGGGGGGGTTTGGGGAATTAGCCCCGCGTTAAGGCGCCAATTATTGCAGTAGAAACCCGCCACCAGTAGTTATGTTTTAAATAAGGTTTATTTTGTTAGAATTAAGTATAAAAGAAAGGCTGCTGAGGGAATCTGCAAGACTTCCTACTACGACCCCGAACTGAGCAAACTGAGCAAACCAACTGCAGGGGTCTCTGAGGGGCGGATTCGAACCCTGACCAGAAGTGAGGAGGGTTCGGCAGGCCTCAGTGCCTGTATCCTGGCCTGGGAGGGAGAGTTGAGCTCTCATTGCTTCTGGTTCCACCACCGGGACCTGTGCTCTCTGTGGCGTCCCAGCACACTCTGGAGCAGGGGCTGCTGATCTCTGCACCTGGCCACACCCACAGCTGCTGCTGAGGGAATCTGCAAGACCCTGCACTAAGACCTCGAACTGAGCGAACCAACAACTGCAGGGGTCTCTGAAAGACAGAATCAAACCCTGACCAGAGAGGTGACAGGAGACACACAAACCCAAGTGCCACAACTGGCCAGGACCCATCTAATCGTGAACCACTGAAGCTATGGGCAAACGTCAGTACAAGAAATTACATAATAATACAAAAGGCAACATGGTAACTCCAGAAGAGAGTGGCGATCTTACAAATACAAGACCTGAACTGAGCAATGAAGAGGAAACAGAAGGAAGCAACACTAAAAATTCCTTTTTGATGATCATCGAAGCTCTCAAAGAAGATATGAAAAATAGCCTTAAAGAAATAGAAGAAAATACAAACAAAAAATTGGAAGAGATGAGCAAATCTATGAAAGAAACATGCCAGGAACTAAAAGCTGAAATAAAAGCTGAAATAGAAGAAATAAAAAAGGCACAAAATGAGGCAAAAATGGAAATAGAAAACCTGAAGAAAAAAGCTGGAACTACAGATACAAGCATAACAAACAGAGTTCAAGAGATGGAAGATAGAATCTCTGAAGTGGAAGACTCAGTAGCTCAAATAGATATATCAGTCAAAGAAAATAGTAAAACTAAAAAAGCCATATCTCAAAATGTTCAG
>PVIH01028029.1:0-15859 GCA_004025045.1 Sigmodon hispidus | reverse complement strand
TCCACCTAACATCTGCCATCCATCCTCTATCATCCATCCATTCACATATCCATCATCCATCCACCTAACATCTGCCATCCATCCTCTATCATCCATCCATTCACATATCCATCATCCATCCACTCACCTATCCCCTTGTCTACCTATACATTCCATCCATTTCTCCATCTGTCCATCCTCCATCCACTACCCACTCTCACCCTTCACTGGACTCTATCCCACGTGCAGGCAGAGGGGAAGGAAAAGAAAGTATGGCTAAATCCACCAGGTTCCACACACTTTCTCCGGAGCCACCGTGTTTAGGACAACAAAAGTTTACCGAGGGAAGGCTAAATAGGATGGGCTACATTCTGGAAGAGAAGCAGCGTTAAAGGGACAGCACCGTGGACCCGAGCATTCACAGGACGCCACTGAGCCCCTGTGTACCAGCAACCAGGTCAGCATTGGAAATGCTGAGGCACTCCCTGACCTAGAGTGGCTTCTGGTATGAGAGGAAGAAACAAGTCTTGTTCTGCCTATTTTTCAGCCAAGCCAGAGTGTACGGAGAAGAGGAAACTTCAAGTGAGAAAACGACCCCACCAGATTTGCCCGTGAGCAAGCCTATAGTGTATCTTCTCAGTTGATGATTGATGTGGAAGGATGATTGATGTAGGTGGTCACCCTGGGCTGGTGGTCCTGAGAGCTGTAAAAAAGCAAGGTGAGCAAACAGTAACTGACAGTCCTCCATAACCTCTGCCTCTGCCCTGGCCTCCAGGTTCCTGCCCTGTTTGAATTATTGCTCTGACTTTGCCCAGTGATGGAGTATGACCTGAGAGTTGTAAGCTGAAGTAAACTCTTTTCTCCCCAAGTCATTTATGATCATGATGTTTTTATCACAGCAATAGAAACCCTAATGCAGGTCTCCACGCAGTGGTGAAGGCCCTCCTCAAGGCTGAATGAGCTGAGATGAAGAGAAAGGTAATGCTGAGACTGCAACTGGGAACACAGGCTGCCTCCATCTCCACATGACCTCCCGCCATGCATCATGTTTCAGTTGAGTAGTTTGGATACTGGGTTGCTTGACCACAGACACTGACTTTAATGAAAGTACTCAGGTTCCTTCTTGTTGCTTGGAGGCACTGATCCCCAAAGCCTGTTAACAGCACCCAGAAAGCAGCTTCAACTGGGCACGCTCTGTCATTGTCCTGGCAGCTATGAATGGCCTAGGAGTGGTGGAAATGTCCAAAGAAGTCTCAAAAGAGGACTATTAGCAAGCATGTTCCACAGGAGTGATGATGGCTGGCATGGTCTGCTAAGTGGAGAGGTAAGGGCAGAATTTGTATCGACACCAAGAATGGCCCAGAAGAATCCATTTAAGAAGGGCTCCCCAAAAGCCACAAAGTGCTTACACTCAGTGCCCCTGGCCCATCACGGAGTGTTCATTCTCTCATCCTGTACAGAGTTTATACCCTCTGCCCCATTTCCCATCAGGGTGCTCACACCAGCTGCCTATTCTTCCTGCCAGAGCGCTTACACCCACTTCCTCTGCTTCTCTCACAGATCCATTGGTGCCCCTTCCTGTCACAGAATACCAACATTCAATGTCCCTCTTCTGTCACAGTGTTAATATGTGCTGTCTTCTCTTCATGTCACAAAGCACACTCATACCTGCTAGCCCCTAGTGGGTCTGTACCATGTCTCATAATTGCAACTGTTGGTGGAGGAAGCTTCTGACAGCCTAGTTCCCACCTCCAAAGACCCTTCCCAGTGCTAATCCTTCCTGGAAAAGAAGCCCCCTATGTAGGAGTAAAGCCCTTAATGATGTACATGGAGGTTGGAGCAGTTCCTTATGGGCTGTCAATTCTCAAGGATCAGCTCTTATCTCTAGTCTTTCACAATGTAGACAGAGAACTTCTTAGTCAAACTTTTGGCTCCTGGTCAGGCCTGACAGGCTGTTTATGCTGAGGAAGAGGATGGGCCATCACCAACTTTCCACAGGTAGACATAGTTGATTTAGCTGATGGCTCCTGACTCTTCACTCCCATGCCTTTTGAATGGAAGGCGTGCGTGGAGGGTTCACTGGAAAGCTCTGCTAGAGCCTTGCTTATTTTTACAAGAATTATTTGCCTGTCTTGGAGCTATATCATCTCTAAGGAATTGGGAGTCGGTGTCTCAACCAGGACACTCTTTTTATTGGAATATGCCAAGAATCCTTTTGGGGTTGGTTAGGAGTCTGCTCTGCCTGTATGCAACAAGCAGGAGCTGGTGTTTGGGGTAATATAAAGATGACTGGCTTTCCCAGAGTCTTCTTAAGCCTGTAGGGGCTTTTCTTGAAGTGAGGACTGCTCACCCTGGCTAGTCATTTCCTGATCATGGATATAAGCTTGAAATTTTCCACACACACAGTGATGCTAGACCCTGCTTGGCCTATGCAGTATGTATAATAGGTGCTGATAGGTGTTGGCCCCACACAGGCATGTCAGATGCTATGGCCACAACACTGACCCCAGTAGAAGATGCAGCCAGTCTTAAGAGGCCAAAACCAAGCACAGTTCAGGAGCAGCCACCTTCTCATCATTACACAGTTTTAACGCTGAAACAGTGCTGGAGTTACACAAGAGAAATTCACACTGAAAAGTAGAAACGGCCACTGACCTAGGTGTTAGGAATGAATCTGAAAGTTCCCCACAGGCTCAGGTTATAATGTTTGCTCCCCAGCTGGTGAACCTTCAGGAGGTCAGACCTAACTGGTCATCAAGGGCAGGCCTTTGAAGGCTGCGCTCAGTCTTGGTTTCCAGGTTCCTACCTGTGTTTTGTTTCGTGGTCACAGCAATGTGAACAGCTATTGTGACATGATCTTGCCACCAAAACAAGCCACTCATGTGCCATAACTTACCATCTATGATCTGAACTCTGAAGCTATGAACCAAAACAAACCATTATTCCCTGAAGTTATTCATGTCAAGTATTCTGTCACATCAATGAGAAAAATGACTAATGGCCCAGGTAAGTCCTGGCCTGCCTCTTCACAGTTTGGCCTCGTAATCAGGCCACTTGCATCCTTCCTTAAAACCTCATTAATGTGAGGGATTGGAGAAGCAAGTGGGGCTTCTGCTCCCTCCAAAGAATAGGTGAGCACCACCCCGAACTCCTCTTTCAAACATAAACTAATTCCATTTGAGTGAAAGGTAAAAAGACCTACGGAGGTTATACTGCCTAGGATACTTGTACCTTCCCAAGATCCCTAGGGCCTCAGGAGTCAGTGTGCACTCCATGGTCACCAGAGGAACAACAGAGAAGTCGTCGGCCTGCACAGAAGCCTTTGTCTAGGAGAATCAGATGCAGGTGCCTCTTGACTAAGCTAGTAAGACCCAGGGTGGAAAAGGCTGTACACAGCAGGTAGAAGGAATGAGGCTCCATCTCCTCAGCTCCCTGGACTTTCAATATACGGCAGAAACAGTTCCTCAGGATCCATTCCAATGGCTGTCTGGATCCAAGCTAGGCCCATTTGTTCAGAGAAGCTCGGTCACCAGAAGTAACCAGAGAATGCCTGGGATGCAGGCAGATTGGGCCACATGTGGGTCCCATATCTGTATGAAATATAGAGCCAAGTGTACATACATCCACAAGCAGGTATGTGCATACACCTGCTCATGTATGTGTGTAGCTTGGGTATGGTGCAGCAGCAGGCAGGAAAAAGCCAAAAGACATTTCTAGTCACTATCGAAAGCCCACATTGCTTCTTACCCTGCCATTCCCAGACTTGCTGTCCTGTGGGGGTGATTTTATAAATTTTTTTGAGGGAGATTCTTTCTGTGATCTGCCAAATTCCTTCAGAACCTGCCCCTCCTCTGGCTCAGACGCACCCTGGTGGCTCTGGGCCTGGAATGTGGGGTCACTGGGACTCAGTGAGCTTGATCCAGGGTAGCGGGTGGGGTGCTTAGCAACACCAGGACTGTCAGTCACAGCCTGTTTCCTGAGCAGGGAGTGAGAAGTGGTATTCAAGAAAGGAGTTACCCAGCATGCAATTCTCCTGCCCACAGGAGGAGAGCAGACACTGGAGACCCTTCCCAAGAGATAGCTTAATCCTCTAATATAGAGTCTCAGCCCTGCCTTGCCTCACCCTAGAGTCCTTGCAAGATGAGCTCTCAATAGTCAGGTTGAGTATAAGACCTCAGAGTCCATGTTTGTACCCAAACCTCATGCCTCTGCAACCCTTTTGCCTAGACCCACCAGTATTACCCACCTAGTGTCTCAGCCAGGGTCATTCTTTTATCAGATTCTCTCTCTGTTATCTAAGACCAGCACTTACAAACTACCCTGGTCAGTGGGCCCAATGTCCTGCTAGAATGGCCCTGAGCAATAGCTGCTTATTTCTCCAAGTCTTGCAACCAGAGTTTGCCTGGCAGGCAGGGCCCCTTTTCCCTGTTGATCTGAAAACTCACTCTTACCCTCCTCTCTGTCCCTGGCCATCTAGATCCCAGCCAACTCCTTTCTATTGTATACCCAGTCCCTGCTGCGTCCCCCCACTATGCTCCTGATGTGGAGTACAAGCCAAGCAGAGCAGCCAAGTACAGCACATTGAGGACACAGTAAACTTGCAGAATGACTAATGCCCATCAGCACAACCTTCTGAAGAGGACCACCATGCTACCTCTCCCTTGCCCACTGCCTAGCCAGGACTTAAAGAGCTGCTGTGACCCCAGGAGAGCGGCAGCTTCAGCAATCCTAAAGGATCTCTCTGGTGTCTGACTCTCTGACACCATAGAAATGCCTGCCTCTCTCCACTTCCTCTGTTAGAGATCCCAGGAGCTGCTGAGTTCTGGATCTGTGTCCCAGGACATGTCTAGATTCTAAACTTCAGTGACAGAGAGGCCACCTTGGAGCACCAATATGGTTAAGAAGTGGGCCAGGGAGTTCCTCACGCTGTACCCCCCTTTCTACCTTCAGCTTCCTGGAATGCCACAGAAGCAGCACACAAGTCTGTAACATAGCTTAGAAAATAGTCTCTGAGTGTCAGTGGGGACAGGAAACAGAAGGAATGGAATGGTTCCAACTCTTCCAAGTTCTCTCTCTCTCTCTCTCTCTCTCTCTCTCTCTCTCTCTCTCTCTCTCTCGTGTGTGTGTGTGTGTGTGTGTGTGTGTGTGTGTGTGTGTGTTCTCAGTATTGCAATCAAACCTAGAACCTTACACATGCTAGACAAATACTCATCCACTAATCTGCACCCCTAGCTCACTGCTGAACTAGTGTTACTGAACACATAACTGTTAGGAAGGCACTTAGGATTCCCAGTAATGGCAGATCTGCCATGACAAGGCCTGGCTGGGTCCTTCTATTGCTCTCAATTTCACCAGAAGAGTCAGGCACCTACAGAACTTCCGCTAACAGTGAAAATCCCCCTTAAGGAGGCACCAGATGGTTGTCCATCCCAATTGCATAAAATGGACCACAGCAGAGGCCTGTTTGAATGTTCAAGATGGGGACTGTTGATTGAGCCCCAGCCACCCTGCTCTTGATCCATAGGATGAGGCTCTAACAGCACCCAGCCTTTGAGCACCAAGCCCCACATTCAGGTAATCATCCACCTTCACCCCTCCTGTCTCCATCCACCAGCTCAGACCCAGTGTATTCTCTCATCTTCCAGAACAGGAATATCCCTTCTTAAAGCTGGACTCAGGGGCTCCACACTTGCATGCTCACAGGCAACCTGAAGCTCCTACCCTGGGCCCATGCAGGAAGTAGTGGCATTTCCCCTCCCCCACAATGCACTTGTCCTAAGGAGTCATACGGTGGTCTGTGTGCTCAATTGTTTCATTTAGTTGTTAGAAGCACTAACCAAAGGCATAGTCTTTCTACACACAACAGGAAAATGCATGATCCAGACTGGATCTCAAGCCCCTGGCTCCTGGAAGAGCCCTGCACATTAAATTACAATGAGTTGGGGGAGGTTAGCACTAGGGGGCAGAGGGCCAGCCTCTTTATGAATGACTAGGTCTGACTGGTCTTTATCCCACCTAGGGAGAAAAAAGTGGGGAGGCCCCCCTTGGTCCACTAAGAAACCCAAGACATTGTCCTGTGAGGCTGGAGGCTGAATGAGCTGCACTTGTCTTGCTAGAAGACCTCAGTCTGAAGAGTATAGCCCCTGGTTGTCTCAGGCATGGAAACCTTATAAGAGGTAAGAGTACCTTGCATCCTCTCATTTCTGTGCTAACATGTCCAGAGGCTCTATGGCTACATATGAGTCTCTCATTGCATAGAGTTTGGTTATTTAGAGCTAGTAGCCCTGCAGAATCTAATTGCAAACCCCTTCATGGGCCCCGAATCCCCTGTCTTGTCATGGAAGCGAATCGAGGTCTGGGAACAGTCTCAGCACAGTGTTGGCTCAGAGCCTACAAAGTTTCTGCTGTTCTTCAGAGAGAGTTGTTTAGGTCCTTTGTTCAGTAACTTGGTAACAAGAAAACTCTCACGCTTGTCAAAAAAGGGAAAGCCTCTGGACTCCTATGCTACCCCCAGCTTCCTCTGCTCTCCACTCCTTGCAGAGACCAGAGCAGTGGGTGGTATTGGGCCTGTTTCTCTCAGAGGCCAGGAGGGTGGCCCGCCCCCAACTGCCAGGCAGGGCAGGACAAAAGACCCTTGACAGCTCCCTGGGGCATTTCAGCTGTGGCCCTGCTGGACAAGCAAGGGGACTGGACTCAGTACAGCTCCACAAAGTCCTTGGGGCTTGTCTTGGCTGAAATGGAAGCTCTACGACCCAGCACTAAAACGACCCCTCCCCTCCTACTTGCAGCTAAATTTCCAGAGTCTCCTAGACCTGAATGCAGAAGTCAGACAAGCAGGAGCAGGCCCTGACCCTGACCTTATCCTCTTGCAGCCCAGGACCATAGCCCTCAGCTGGAGGTGAGAGGCGCACCGGCTTCTCTCAGTCACATGTCGGACAATACTTCATGCCAAATCAAGTGCAGGAAAACCAATCCAAAGCCACCCCTCCCCCAAAGCTGCTGTATCTCTTATTCTCTAATCCTCAGAGTATTCAGCAGGATTGTGATCTATCGTCCCAGGACCCCCCATCCCCACCCCACCCAGGGAGCCCCTCACAAAAAGACATCGATTCAACATTGCTCCAAGGCTGGAAGCAGCCCTCTCAAGCCTGACCTGCCTAGTAGAAACCTACAGACCAGTAACTACTTGGACCGTGGACCTCCCTGCAATCCTACGTTATGCCTGGCAGGCCCTGGAAATACAAGGCACTGCCTGAGCTGATGGGAGGAGAAGACACCAATCAGCCTTAAAGCATTTTTGAAACAGCTTCAGTCATGGAGGAAGCACCCGGGCCAGCTGGGCCCAGGCCCACACCAGCCCAAAGACAACAAAGCTTCATTTCCTTTTTAAGATCAGATACCCAAGGCTCATTAGCATCTACGCAACGGAGCTTCCCCAACGACCTTTGTTTTAGCCCCAGAACCCAAATTCCAGGCTCCAAGCTCAGGGAAAGCTGCAAAGTTGCTTGGTGTCTAAGTTTTCTGACAAGACTTTTGAACCAGGGGGCCAGGGAGCTCAACCCTAGGCACCTGGATCTGAGAGCCTCTTCCCTCTACATCCAGGGAGACTGGGAGACCCCAAGTAGACAGTGCCTAAGTACAAGCTAGGAGTGCCCAGCGATCACACTCGACTCTAATGTAATGTCCCCACACTCAGGAACTGAACTTTGCTGCGGGCTCCGCCACTGGTGCCACGGCGGTGACGGTAACACGCAAAGTCTTGACCACAGGCGCCTTTTGAGCATGTGGGCATCAAGCGGACCACGGACCACGCTCCACGGACCATGCACTCTGGTGAGCGCAGCTCCGAGGGCAGCCCCGCCCGAAGGCTTTTGTTCTTAGCAGCCGGGGACCTTCAGGAGCTCCCCAGCACCTGTCCCCACCAGCCTGGGCACCGCTTCCCCAGCAAACACCGCAGGGCACAGCCCAGATCCCGCACGGTGGCAGCTCTCCTCGTATGCCCGTCAGCCGGGAAAATCGGACGCAGCAGCCAGGTCCAAGCCTTCCAGGAGCCTCCTGAGGCTGCTGCGGGTCCGGAGAGTACCAGGACTCACCAGCTGCAGAGCGCAGAGCGCTAGAAGTGTGCAGCGGCCGGAGCAAGAGCCCATGGTATTCACGCCTCCTGCGGGCGCCTTTGCTGCTAGAGTGAGCTGGAGCCCGCCGCGTGCGAAAGCTTCTGTTCACCGCACCCCCGCCCTCCTTGCCTTGCGGACACCGCCTCCTTCCAGCTTGCAGATTCTGTCCCAGCTTGCCTCTAGTAAGCTTAGCAGACCCCAGCCCTGTCCGCCCCCTCCTTTTAGACCCCGCCCTCTCCATCACACCCCACCCCCACCCCCTTCTGGGTAACAGCTGCGTCGCGTCTGTCTCCACACTTACTCACCCCTAGTACTTGCAGCCTTTTGGGGCTTCAAGCGGTCCCGAGAAGGGCGCGCGAGACCCCTTCTTAAAGGGGCTATAACACGCTTTCTGGCAGCAAATAGCAGCGAGAGGCTGCACAGTGGCTACAGGACAAACTCCAACACTAGCTCATAAAAGAATTAGCAACCATGTCTATCTCCAATAGCTTTCGGCCTGGCTCCTGTTCCTGCACTGAATCCTCTGGTGGGACAGATGCCGCTGCATTGTTGACATTAAAGTCCTTTCTTGTGGAGGTTCAGGCTCACCCCATCCACAAGGCGTTTTCAATGTGAAAGTCTCCAAGACTCCTCAGCTTCAAGAAGTCCTTACCTGGTCCGGAGCTCTATGTCCATTCTGAGTCATGAGGATTCAGAAGCAGGAAGAATGATGGGCTCACCCATTAGTACTTCACCTTTCTGGAAGATCTAGCCCGTGTCTGCTCAGAAACAGTATTAGTATCCTGTCCACAACAGTGCTCAGAAAGCCCTGCTGCACAGAGGCCTGAAATGAGAAGCCTCACATCCAGGCTGACATGGACATCATAGTCAGATGAAGGAGACACGGGGCTGAAGTCCAGGTCCTAGTAAATGATGATAAATTTTTAAAAATTTTTAAAAATTAGAAAAAGTCTGTCCTGGGGCAGGAATCTTGTGCTAACTGCAGAAGGTACCAATCTGGCACCTGGTAGCTCATTGTGGGAAGACAGAGGAGGTAGATAGGAGAATTGGTTCATGCCATGTGGTTTGGACACAGGCTTCTGAGGAAACTGAGACTAAGTAGCTTTAGCCTTGACTTGGGCAGCCCAGGACAGAGAGCCGGCCTCATGAGGATGCTCAGAACACATGTGGTTAGCTCTTCTTTGTATGACACCATTGCACACAGAGCATCCTCTCACCACTGGCTTCTTACAGGAAAATGATCTGTGACTTCCTGTGGCTTAACTTCTGAATCATTTGTAATATAAAATTATTCTATCATATTTTGGTGAACAGGAACAGTCACATATGGCACTGCAGCGTTATATCTTGTCACCCTATTTCATAGAAAAGCAGGCCAAGGCCTACAGCCTTGGGGAAGAAGCCAATCAAGACCTTTAATATAAGCTTTGGAAGTATAAATCTCAAACCCAATGAATAGAAAAGAAAGTTCAGAGGAGAGGTGTGTGTGTGTGTGTGTGTGTGTGTGTGTGTGTGTGTGTGTGTGTGTATGTCAGGATAATAGACTTTAAGCTGATGAGAGGGAAAAATCAAGCAGACAAGAGGGTGGGACATCCAGTTGCCCCCACCCACTCAGAGCAGCCTCGGTGGATCTGAACTGGGGCCCAGGAAAGGGATTCTAATCCCCCCAAAGGATAGAGACTCAACAGCTGAATGGGGTGACCTAGGCCTGGGGCAACAGTGGAGCCACACAGAAGTCCAGATCATCAGTGGTAGAACCTTCTTGGACAGGTTTTCATGAAAAGTTACTCAGTAAAAAGAGCAATGTACCAAAGAGTGCTTGACATGTGGGACCCTCCTCGGCTGGGTAGAATGAACACTGGTGGCACCTTAACTTCTATCACAGTATGGCTGGCGCTCTTCTTTGGCTGTGACTGTTACATGTCTCCAATGTGGACAAATGTCCATTCAGTCACTTTCAATGTGGGTTTGGTCATCTGAAGGGAAACACTGTAAATAGCCAGATGGCACAGGGTATCATATGACACTATGCTGTGCACACCTCTGGGTACATTCTCAACATAGCCATGTGTATGGGACACAGGCTCCACTGTATGATTTGCATGCAGGAACACATACTTTCTACAGCCTGCTGACTGCATCCAGTTGCCATGGTACCCGAATTATACCAGACATCAGAGTGCAGCAATGAGCCTAGCATAACCTGAATATTCTATGGTCCAAGCCTGCACTCCCCATGTCTCCAGCCAGGAGGGTACCCAGCCTGTGCTCGTCCCAGTTCTCTTGGTAGACAGCAGACATTTTGCTTCTGGTGCCCGCAGGTCCCTGAGTCTTGGCTATAGCCTCTCTGAGGTTCTTTAGGACTCACTTTCTGAGCAGACAGAGCAGTGGACTCTTCCACACACTATGGCTCAGGGGAGGCTGGGACTCCAGGGCTTTCCTCAGCTATTTGTTATGTTCAGAAAATTGCTTTTCTATATCCAGAGTAAGAGCGTTCCATATCAAGTTTCTGGATCATTTCAACTTCCTAACCTTGTGTAGGTACATGGAAGGGCAGGAAGAGTTTAGACACCAGATCCAGGCATCTCAACCACCTTGCAGTGTGACTTTATACCAAACCTAGGCACATGCTCATTCTCATTCTCTTCAAGATCCCTCTCCACTCCCTGTGTCAAGCTCTCTTTATAGACCAGCATGTCTTGTTGCTTTATGACTGACTTTTTCTTCTTTCTTTCTTTTTTAAAGATAGGGTTTCTCAAAAAAAAAAAAATAGAGTTTCTCTGTATAACAGCCATGGTTGCCCTGAAACTCACTCTGTAGACCAGACTGGCCCTGAACTCACAGAAATCCTCCTGCCTCTGCCTCTCGGAGTGTTGGAATTAAAGGTGAGCACTACAACTGCCGGACATGGTAGTTATTCTTCCTTGTCAACTTGATTTCATCTAGAATTAACTAAAACTCAAGCAGCCGGTATACTTAATGAAAGATTTTTATAACTAAATACTTTGAAGACCCATTTTTTTTAAAGATTTATTTATTATGTATACAGTACACAGAAGAGGGTACCAGATGTCATCATAGATGGTTGTGAGCCACCATGTGGATGCTGGGAATTGAACTCAGGACCTCTGGAAGAACAGCCAGTGCTCTTAACCTCTGAGCCATCTCTCCAGCCCTTGAAGACCCATTTTTAACCTGGACCTTTTGAGGTGAGAAAATCCACCTTTAATCTGGGCCATGCCTTCTGCTGGCAGCCTATATAACTGACCCAGGAGAAGGAAGTTTTCTCTCTCTTTTTGTCTGGTTGTCTTCATTCTTATTTGGAAAGTCTATTCCTTCACTGATTTTAGAGCCTTCTTCTTTAGAATTCCAGTGTGAACTGAAGACCAGCTGAGACAGCCTCATGTCTGAACAACTGCTGGATTCTTGGACTTTACATTGTAAAGGCAGCCAATGGTGGACCAGGACCACATCCTGTAAGCCACTCTAATAAATCTAAGTAAAATAATATATATTATATATTATGTTATACACACACACACTCTAGCACCTAGAGCACTGTTTTTCTCAACCTATGGGTTGAGACCTTTTGGGGTCATACATTAGATATCCTGCATATAAAATATTTACATTATGATTCATAACAGTAGCAAAATTATCATTAAGAAGTAGCAATGAGATAATTTTATGATTGGGGGTCATTATAACATAAGGAACTATATTTTTTATTTTAAACTTTATTTATTATTCATTTATTTATTTGCCTTGGTGTTTGCCTGGAACTGGAACCACAGACAGTTGTTAGCTGCCATGTGGGTGCTGGGAATTGAACCCGGGTCCCCTGGAAGAGCAGAGGGTGCTCTTAACCGCTGAGCCATCTCTCCAGCCCCCATAAGGAATTATATTAAAGAATATTAAAGGGTCACAACATCAGGAAGATTGAGAACCACTTGCTCTAGAGTCTAGAGAATTTTAACTAATACAGTTTGAGTAAGGTGGGCTGGCCTTGCAGGGACCAACAGAGGGTTGTCTTATCTGGTTTGCTTGATCCTTAGAGCAGGCAGTCTGATCCTCATTTCAGATGAGGAAGCTGTTTGAGGGAGATTATATAGCTAAGAAAAGGAGAAGGAAGAAGAGAAAGTAATAATAACTAAAAATGATAGGATGAATCTTGCAGTGCATATTTGCTTTCACAGAATCTTACACATTGACCTGGATTTCCCTGGGTCCCAGGGCAGAGAGAACTTCAAGCACAAATATTGAAACCACTGCCAGTACAGTGTACAGTGGAGCTCATGGCAGCCAGTGATAGTGATGTCGTGAATGACTATGGACAGATGGGGCCAGTCACTTCTGATTGTTCACTGGATGTCAGACAGAGTGATCAGTTACAGAGGAAGCCTTAAGCCTGGGACCCTAACCCTAACCCTAACCCTAACCCTAACCCTAACACTCTCCCTTGGAATGAAGAGAGAAACACATAGCATTATTCAGGCTCAGGAAGCTCAGAATGCTTTCAGGTTCACAAGGCACTCCCCAAGGTTACATAAGTAACCACTTCTGGGTGGAGGAGACTCTCCCATGGAGCTGTCTGCAAGCTGTGCAGTGAACTCTCTCTTGGTACAGCACTCATGCATGAGTCATTATGTTGAACAGGGCTTTTCTGTGATATAGCTTCATTTTAATTACCTTGGTCCTATAAGCAGCCCTTCATTTATGCTTCTACAATCCCTATAAACTCATTTGTTAATTAAGCTAAACTTGGTTGGAATTTTGGTCTGTAGTCGGCTCTTTATCTGGGGTTAATAGATGCTTGCCCATGTATCCTTAGGAAAAGCCAACCAGTTTCTAGGAGACTAGGACTCCCCACAGAAGGGTGCTTGCCTGGAGTCTAACAGCATGAGGAAAGAGACTTTTCCCTGTGGCCACATACCTGGGTTCCTGAGACTCTGTCCGTAGGAGCCCAAGGCTGGGGAACTGGCCAGGATGTCTTGGGACAGCATCTTTAGTATTAGAAACTCAAGGATCAAAGAGTAGAGCAAAGCAGAGGCGGGCAAGGCTGACTTTTTTCTCACAAGTTTTCAAACATTCACTTCATTAAACAAACTTAAAGAGATCAAAAGCCGGCTGCAGGCCCCATTGGATCCTTCTGCCCTCTCCTGGGGCTAGCAGCTGCTCCCCTTCAGTGCATCCTATATTCCCTCTGCCCCTTTTCTAGAAGTTTCTCCCTGTTGCTATCTCTCATGATGGAGACCATAACATGATCCCTAAATGTTGAAAGAAACCTGTGTTTGAGACAAAAGACCAAAGCTAGGGTCGTTTAAAAAGAATGGAAGCTTAGTCTTAATAGTTCAGAAGCTGTTATTTCAAGATCTAGCTTTATCAGGTTTGGTGTCTGTTGTGATCACTATATTCCCAGAAGGCCCCTTGTTGAAATCTTGCTTGGAGACAGACAGAAGAATAAGAGAGCCCTTTAACCTGAAGCCCCTTTACAGGAATGCTATCTCATTTCTCAGGCCAGGGCCTTCTAATTCAGCCATCTCTCTATGACCACCCCTTAAAAGCTCTTACAGTGAGGTTTCAGGCTTAGCATGAATTCTAGAGGAAACCTTATCACTGAGTCAGAGCAGGGAGCACACAGAAGGGTGTAGAAATGATTCTTGTAGGCAGCAAACTTACCTTCAAAATCACAGGATGGACATTTCTCGCTGTGGATCATACATTAATTTCACTGGACAAAACACAGGCTAGTCTTCCCAGTCCCTCTGTGTTGTCTCCTGCAGGGTACCCCACTCTGGAAAGCCCCCACTCCAGCAGCGACAATAGTAGTGGTCCCCAAAGTCCCTGCCATCCTGACAGCTTCTTTAACTTCATAAAAGCCTTTGTGGATTAGTGATGCGTTTTCTTCCACTTACAGGTGAGGAAATGGAAGCTTCATTTCCAAGTGACTTGCCTGGAGCCTGAAAGATTTGACACCAGGTCTCTTCAACCCCAGGGTTGGACACAGATGCACTTTTGTGCTAAAGAGAACATCCCAAGGCCCTGAGAGGTGATACTAGGACAGAGAGTGGCCGGGAGGTACCAACGCCACCATAGCACATAACCAGAAGAGAGGTGCACAGTCCATGACTTCTCTTAGAGACAGATCTCACTGTTTGGGCCTTCAGTTTACAGACCTTCGACTGATTAGCACCACTGTCTGTGCCAGCCTTGGTCAGACGGCCTTGTGTGGACCTTGCATAGCCTGATCTCTACCCAGTGGTCCTTTGATCTTAGGGTAGGTTTGAGTCCATTGCTGACTACCCCAAGTCCCCTCTGGCCCCATTGGCTCCTTCTTCAGCTTCCCCGTGGGCACCAACTTCTCTACTTTCTAACACCACAGAGTCCCTAGGGGCTCTTCTAGGGTCTTACCCTGCGGGGCCTCTATTTCTGCATTTTTTTCTGCAAGCCAGCTTCGGGCTCATGAGTTTGGTATTGGGTACTTAGGTCTGGATGTAACAGTCTAAAGTCATGGCTCCAATACTTTCATAAACTAGTCTTTCTGAACTTTCTGGCCTCCAGCAAGCTTCTACTGACTTCAGCAGAGATCCAATATCCTGTTTCTCTCTCAGCTCCTGGACAGGGAAAGGTGCAGCTACCACACTTCAGCCATTCCTCCTCACAGACAGTAAGTAGTCTCAGGGACAGGAGGATTCAGAGGCTCTTGATAGCTTCTCTGGGTTCTCACACTGAGACTCCTGTATATATGCAGGACAGTCCATATATGTGTATACTCTGTTACTATTTTCTGTATCTAAATACCTCTAGCTGCTAGAGTCTAGCACATATTCTCCCATGGTTGGATCTGAAGGGGGATAGCCCAGTCTAAGACACCTATAGAGAGCAGAAAAGACCAACAAAGTCCCACTAGTCTGTCATGAGTGTCAGGAAAGCTGTAGCCTTATTGGATCTGGAGACACAAAGAGTTAAAAGCAATTCCACCATATAAGGAAAGTATGCCTGATAACCAAGGCACACAGAGAGAGCATGCTCCATACTGAGGTTGTGGGCTGTCTGTTCTCCAGTGAGCAGCTCTCACTTGATTAGGACATTTTATTTGTTGTATCCACCATTTAACATTGGACTTTTCTTTCTAGAAACTAGATCAAGAAAGACTCTCATCTAAGAATGGAATGGGAGCGGCTAAGCCACAGGGAGTAATTATGTCTTGATCATTCCAGTCCTGAGATCTGGACCATCAAGGCTGCAATCTGAGGAGATGGCCACTCCTGACACATTCTTAGCTACTGTGACCAAATATGATTCCACACAGCTGCAAGCTCCTTGGAGGATTAGGATAGACGGATGGCCCAAGACTACTGAGGACAGTTGCATTTCTGAAGCTCACATGGCTTCTTGACCTTGCAGTGATGCCTGCTTTGAAAGCCCTCTAGTTTCCTCTGTCCCAACTCCAGGCCTTCATGAACACTGTAATCCGGTGGCAGGGAGGGAGTGGCAGACCGGATAACACCAGGCCTTTCTTCATCATGGCCGATCCACAAGGCAGTAGCCTTATCTCAGTGGACCTGAGCCAGTTCACATTCTTCTCTCCTGATTCAGAAAGGATCTGGAGGGGGAAGGCTAGCAACAGAAACATACATACATACACACACACACACACACACACACACACACACACACACACACACACAGAGGCTTCAGTGAATATACAACTGCTAATGCCTGTTGCCTAGCTTCAGCTTCACTTAAAAAAAAAAAAAAAAAAG
>PVIH01028028.1:0-15859 GCA_004025045.1 Sigmodon hispidus | reverse complement strand
TCCTGGATTGGTAGGATCAACATAGTAAAAATGGCAATTCTACCAAAGGCAATCTACAGATTCAATGCACTGCCCATCAAAATCCCAACACAATATTTTTTGGACCTTGAAAGAACAATACTCAATTTCATTTGGAATAACAGGAAAGCCAGGATTGCCAAAACAATTTTACTCAACAAAAGAATCTCAGGAGGTATCATCATCCTTGACTTCAAGTTATACTATAGAGCTACAGTAATAAAAACAGCCTGGTACTGGCATAAAAACAGACTTGTGGATCAATGGAATAGAATTGAGGATCTAGACATTAATCCAAAAACCTATGAACACCTGGTCTTTGACAAAGAGGCCCAAAACATTCAATGGAAAAAAGATAGTATATTTAACAAATGGTGTTGGCATAGCTGGATGGAAATGTGTAGAAAAATGCAAATAGATCTGATCCTGTCACCCTGCACAAAACTCAAATCCAAGTGGATCAAAGTCCTCAACATAAACCCAGCCACTTTGAACTTCATAGAAAAGAAAGTGGGAAATACACTTCTATGAATTGGCACAGGAGACCACTTCCTAAATATAACACCAGTGGCACAGACACTAAGACCAACAATCAATAAGTGGGATCTCCTGAAGCTAAGAAGCTTCTGTAAAGCCAAGGACACTGTCTATAGGACAAAACGACAGCCTACAGAATGGAAAAAGATTTTCACCAACCCTACAAGTGATAGAGGAGTGATCTCTAAGATATAAAAAGCTCAAGAATCTAGAGCCCCAAACCTTGAATAACCCAATCAAAAAATGGGGTTCAGATCTAAAAAGGGAATTCTCAGCAGAGGAATTAGGAATGGCTGAAAGGCACCTGAAAAAGTGCTCATCATCTTTAGCCATCAGAGAAATGCAAATCAAAACAACTTTGAGATACCACCTGACACCTGTTAGATTGGCTAAGAAAAAAAGGCACAGATGACAGCCTATGTTGGAAAGGATGTGGAGCAAGGGGAACACTCCTCCATTGTTGGTGGGAGTGTAAGCTTGTTCAGCCACTTTGGAATACAGTATGGCAATTTCTCAGAAAATTGACAATCAATCTCCCCAAGGACCCAGCAATACCACTTCTGGGTGTATACCCTAATGATGCACAGTCATACTCCAAAGGCATTAGCTCAACTATGTACATAGCAGCATTATTTGTAATAGCAAGAACCTGGAAACAACCTAGATATCCCTCAACTGAAGATGTACCAAACTGTGGTACATCTACACAATGGAGTACTACTCAGCAGTAAGAAAAAATATCCTAAAATTTGCAGGCAAATGGACGGACTTGGAGAATATTCCCCTGAGCGAGGTATCACAAACTCAGAAAGATAAGCAAGGGATGTACTCACTCATTAGTGGTCTCTAAACAAACAAACAAGAAATAAGCCAAGCATGCCCAAGCTGCAAACCACAACTACTGAACAGCTTGGGATCAGAAACACCCTGGACTGACTCTTCGGATCCCACTCCACCCAAAGGAACACCTGACTCACTCTTGAGGGAGGGGGAACAAAACTGGATCTGCCAGGAGTGGAGACTGAACTAAGATATATTGAGTCAGTGGGACCATAGGACTGTCTGCTGCCTGCCCAGGGAGGGGATGGGGAGTGGTGGAGAAGAAAAAATGATCTGATGTGGCGGGAGGGGGAAGGGACCTTGAATATACAGGGATACAAAGCGTGACTTCTTTGTTTATAATAATAATAATAATAATAATAATAATAATAATAATAAAAAGTATACAGAAAAAAAGATATTTTACATATAGATGACTTTTTATTATGATTTATTTGTTGTACTAGCGGATTCTTACTTAAAGCTGAGAAGACATTCTACTCATTATAATAAATACTGATGCATTTCCCAAACTGTGAATAATCAAATGGCCAACTACCACTTATACCATTGTATATGTCTCCTGTTTCACTTGGGTTTTAATAAAAGCATTGTTAGAAAGAAAAAAGAAAGAAAAAGAAAGAATTCCTGGCATGCCAGATGGTGAACCCAACATGGTGCTGGTGAAATAAGAATTCCTGGCATGTATGACTTAAAGGTCATGTTAGGTCATATCATAGCCTTGGAAAAGATAATGGAACTCCTTAATATAGGTAGAAGGGTTAGCAGTAAAGGAACCTAACTGCTTTTTCATCTGTGAGAGGTCCTGGAGAGAGAAAGGGACTTGGATTCCAACAATCCCCTTAGCTCAGGGAACCTCCCGACAGGGCAGAGGAGTACAGGGGTCTGCTGAGGCTATACATGAAAAGCCACCGGGGAGAATTCAGGGGGAGTAGGCCTGTGTGCATGGGGAATAGAGTGTGGGTTGTAGCATTGTAGATAAACTATCTAGACTCTAGAGTATACTGAGGCCAGGCCACAGAACAAAAGAAAACCAGGCATTTTGGGCATATGGTGTCAGACAGCCCCAATCTGGATAAAATTTTGCAGCAGATACCCCAGGAGTGACTGAGAATTGGGATTCGACCCAAAGTTTCCCCATTTCCCAAGCCTGTGCTGGAGACCAAAGTCTAGGGTGAGGCATCCCATGAGATAGTTGGGGGTCAAGCAGTGAGGTTGTGGCAGGCTTTGGAAAGGAATGGACTTGCCCTGATAAGGCAGTGGCTTGGCAGGGCATCCCTGGGATCCTTGACCTGGAGGAAGTACCTGTTACCTTTTTAGGGGTGGCTGGGAACCAGGTAATTTACCCCAAGTAGAAAGCCACCCATGTCTTACAGAGAGAAAGATAAAGGAGCAGGGGTTGCCACATGGCCAGAGGACCCACCAGGCTGGGAGCTCAGCCCCTCTTGGGTTTCGGCACCAAGATAATAGGATTTCTGCCACTCCCATCCCCACCCCCATAATAGGATTCTCCACTGACACAGGAAGCCAGATCAAACTGAATTGAAAAAGTTTAACAGCAGGTTTATTTGAGCAAAGGAACTAACTACCAGATGTGTTCTTCAGTCTCAGTGAGAGGACAGTGAAGTCTCACCCCTGAACTGAAAACAGAGAGACATTATAGGGTATAGGTGAGGGGTGATGATAGGTCTGCCACAAGCTGGGTTTGTGCCCAAGTATGGTCAAAAGGTGAGCATTTCAGGTGGGAATTTGGGCTGCTGATGGCAACAGGGGAAGGAAGGTGAAACTAAGCTACTAAGCTTTGGAACCTTTTCTTTGTTGGAGAGAGAGAGAGAGAGAGAGAGAGAGAGAGAGAGAGAGAGAGAGAGAGAGAGAGAGAGAGAGGGTGTTTTCTGGATCATGCAGGATGGAGCTGTGTAGGAAAAACTGGTCAGCCAAAAAACCCACCCTGGCTCTCAAACCAGAGCCAGTGAAAGAAAAGCCACCCTGGATGTAAAACCTGAGCCAGTGAAAGAAATACTTCATCCCTGAACTCAGAACCAAAAAGAAATGTGCCCTGACTCTGAAACCAGCCAAAGAAAACACACTTTGGCCCTAGAATCAGAGCCAGTGAAAGAAACATGCCCTGGTCCTGAAATTAGATCCCAAAAGCCCAAAAGAGCCAGTGATTTTGGGATTCGACCCAAAGTTTCCCCATTTCCCAAGCCTGTGCTGGAGACCAAAGTCTAGGGTGAGGCATCCCATGAGATAGTTGGGGGTCAAGCAGTGAGGTGAAAGAAATATTTTGACCCTGAAACCAAAACCAAATCAGGAATTAAAAAATCTGACCAATCACCACCTTGGAAGTCGTCTTCTTCGAAAGCTCCGCCCCCAAGAAGCCCTATATAAACCCTGCTTCGGCTGACCTTTCCCTGCTGTCTTCACCTACCCCAGGCTGGGGCTGCCACCCTCCTGGACTCTTCCCTCCCAATAAATTGCTTGAATGAGGTTTGGGTGACTTTCTTTCTTCAGAGCAGGAGCATCCACCAGAGAACAGCCGAGGGAGAGAAGCTGTAGCCCAGGGAATTGTCATTCCCTGGACAGAGAGAGCAGTTGCGGGAGCAAAGCTGTAACACCTTGCCTGAGGAAGCCTTCCCCTAGCAGAGTGGAATTGTTACACTCTGAGAAGCCAGCAGGAATGTAGCAGCTTTGCTGGGGAGTCCCCTCCCCTGCTGGAGCAGAGCTCTTAACGCTGGGGAAGCCTTTCCCTGAAGCAAAAGCTGCTACCTATGGTGTTCATTGGCTCCTGACTGAATACTTTTCCATCTGAGCTGCCCTGGAGGTTCCACCCGAATAGATGACTCCAAAGAAACGGTGTCATCCAGACACAACAGGACAGATCTACATATGAATGCAGAGATTCATAGCACACATAGGACCTGCTGGGTTTAAGCCAACAGAGCCCTAACCAGGAAGCTGTTTGCAATTGATACCTGCTGGGAAAGGGAAAATCAGTTTCTTTAGTGGAGTGTCACTGATGTCAGCCAAACTGGGGGAGCCGGGGGTGGGAGGGTGAGAGCTAGAGAAGTTGACGGGGACGACAGTCTTCATACTCAGGAGTTGGCCAATGCAAAGTGAATTCCACGTTTTTGTTTGTGTGTGTGTGTGGCTTTTTATTTCGTTTTGTATTGTCTTGACTTTTTATTTATTTCTTTATTATTAATGATTCCTTCTCTCTTTCCTTTCTTTTTTATTTATTTATTATTTTGAGAAAGAGAACGTAAGTTCGGTGGGACCTGAGAGCAGTTAGGGTTAAAAACAATAATACAGAGTATAAAAAAATGTTTAACAATAATAACTTCTTCTACCCCACTAAACTAGGATCATCTTCTTAAAATGCCGAAAACTCTGTCCTACGTTTACCGTCCAAGGCGCAGCTGACACAATCTACAGAATAGAGAACTGAATAAGTGTAATTCACTTGTTCTCAGCCAAAAGCTCTAAGATGCTCAGCACTTACTTTCCCTTTCAGTAGCCTCTCCTAGGCCCCGCCCACTTCCGTCCTGGTGACGTCACTTCCTGAAGCCCCGCCCCGTCGCCTCTAGCCAGCACCCGCCCCTTTCCCTTAGGAACTGCAGTAGTGTATCAGAGTTTGGCGCCAACTGGAATTTTTTTTTCTGCCTTCAATGGCGGGAACTGGCTGTGTGCGCCCAGACGTGCTTTGCGTCTCATCTCATTGGTTGTCGGCTCTCGGTCCCGCCCTGGCGTCCATCCTGTGGGCTGGGATTGGTGGAGTCAGCGAAGCGCCTGGCGTCCTGAAAGCGGCCGCTGTGCTGGGCTGGCCGGCCGGGTAAGTTCCTGGGTTCCTGTCTTGGGGCTACGGGGAGAGGCGCCGTGAGGGATGGATTGGGCTGTGAGCTGTGGGCAATTGGCCGAGCCTTGCCGGGCCGCAGGGCCCCGGTTGCCGTGCTCGGGGACCTCTCTTCCGAGCGTCTAGGAGGGTGCTGGGGCGAGCACTGGGAGCATCGCCGGGTCTACCGGGCGCTCCTCCCCTCCCCCACTCGGCTCTCCGTGCTCTCCTACCAAGCTTTCGGTGAGTGGAGAAAGGGCTGTCCCGAGTGTCAGACACCAACTGACATGGCTGTTTCCCAAGCTAGTACCTTGAGAGAAGTTGTGGATGTCGGTCTCTGCAGCGCTCGGAACCATTCCTGACATGGTAGCGAGGATGTGATTGTAGAATTCGCAGGAACCCCAACATTTATGCTCCAGGATCAGCTTGGCTTTGGTTCTGACATTTGAACTTCTCCTTGGTCTTTCCTGTTCTTTCCACAGCACCAACACCAAACTGTTTGCTTTTAGGCCTTTCACCCGTGAGACTCTGCTCCTCTTTAGAATTGAGCAGGCCATTAGGCAATATTTCTTGCATTTATTTCCATACCCAAAATTATTTTCTCATAGTATTGCCTGCTATCCTACAGTAAATGCCCAGAGATTTGTATTTTAAGGAATATACTTTAATTTTGTCATCTGCCTGGAATTTAATCCCAACTCTCTACTTCCTAGCTGTTGGTCATGGCAGATTTCCTAGTCAGTTTTTACATCTATTTAAAAGGGAAAAGAGATAATATGGATCTAATAGGAACTTCGGAGTGATTTCATGTAAATTAATACTTTAGAGCATTTAGATCAATACTTGGCTCATAGTAAAGGTGCAGTATACATTACTTTTCATTTTTATCTTTTTCATCCTCAGAGGTTTGAACTAGATTTGTCTTTCCTTTAGCTTTTGCCTATTTTTCCCCTCTTCAAATGTATATGACTACATTTTTTGTATTGAAAAAGTTTGAACTTCCTTCAGACTGCTTTTTAAGATGTTGACCTTTTAGAAAAGACTAGATGACCCTCTGTCTCTATGCTTTTCCTTATGACTCTGTTGGATACGTGGGAGTCAGTCTAGAAGTTTAATTTAATTTAATTTAATTTTTTTTGGTGCTAGGGAATGGCATGTTCAAAGCCCCGTGAGTGTGCCAAATGCACACACTACGGAGCAACGTTCCAGCCAGCAGCTGTTATTACTCATCAGCTTCTCATCTTTTAAAACTTGGCTTGTACATTTTTCAAAGATAGCCCACTGCTCTCTGCAGTAACTTACTGCGTATCTTCAAACGGGAGCTGAGAAGATGTGTAGAACGCTCTCTTCCACTTCTCCCCCCCACCCCCCAGGAAAATCAATGGCTTGTCCCTGTGACTGATGAATCACAAAACATAATACCTATCCTGTTAACTCTCTGCCTTTTTATTTATTTATTTTTAGAGCAAAATCTATTAGGTATCCAATTCTATTTCCAACCCTTCATCTTATTGTCGTACAAATGATTCGCTGAATTTTTATTTCTCCATTGTCTTTAAAAGCATGACTTCCACCTTGTCAGATGTAGAATCATCTTTCACTAGTTTGGAATTTTATTAGCGTAACAAATGATTATTTTATGACTTTTCAGTATGCCAGGCTGTGTTAAGGAGCTGAGATTGGTGGTAAACAGAATTGTGGCCCTTTCCTGTCAGCAAGGTGGACACTCCTTCCTGAATCCCACAAAAATGTGCAGCTGTGGAAAGAAGTCATTTAGGGACAGGACACAGTAGTATAAGGATGTGTACAGTGTCAGGTGAGGTGGCACACACCCCAGCACTCAAGGAGGCAGAGGCTGCTGGATCTCTGCGTTTGAAGACTGCATGGTCTACAGATCCTGGACAGCCAAGGCTACACAGAGAGACCCTGTCTCAACACCCGTGCCCCTATGCCTCTTAAAACAAAACAGAAAGACTTGTATTAGAGGTCCTGACCTAGTGTGGAGAGAGAGTGCCTAGAGGACAACATTACTTAAGCCAAAATGTCAAATTTAAAGGGCCTCCCATATTGAGCAGATGGCACTCATTGAGAGAGAACAAGCAGTGTGCTCATAGAACTGAGGGAAAACCAATGTGATCACAGCATAGACTGCTGGGGAATGGAGAAGAGTTATACAGTTATACAAGGTTCAGGCCTTGTCATGCAGGATCTTAGCAGAATTGTTAGGGAAGAGTTATACAGTTATACAAGGTTCAGGCCTTGTCATGCAGGATCTTAGCAGAATTGTTAGGGAAGAGTTATACAGTTATACAAGGTTCAGGCCTTGTCATGCAGGATCTTAGCAGAATTGTTAAGGAAGTGTATCTATTGTCCTGAGATCAACAAGAAGCACCCAATGGTTGTTAAGAGCAAGAGCATGGTCAGATTGGTACTTTGAGGACAGCTCAAGGGTGGGTGAGATAGCTCAGCCAGTAGAGATGCCTGATGCTAACCTGGTCACCTGACTGGGGTCAACATTCATGGTAGGAGAGAACACATTCCCTCAAGTTTTCCTCTCACCTCCATTTGTGTACAAACACACTAAATAAATAGATACAAATATATATGTGTGTGTGTATGTAAACACACACATATTCTCAAGACAGCTCATTGTAGTATAAAGAAAATTTTAAATAGGAAATAGTTGGACTTGGAATAGATTGCACATGAAATATTTCTGATTTATTACTGAAATCCCTCAGATATATATGCTGTATTTAATTTTTTTAAGTTTTTGACTCATTTGTCTTGCACACTTTGTTCTGCTTTTTTAAAGACAGGATCTCAGCCTGTCTCAGCTTTCTAGCTGCTGAGACTAGAGGTGTGGGCCACTCTACATGCTCTGGATGAGCTTTTCTGTCTAGTTCCTGGCCACTAGTATCTGAAATGTGAATTCAGTTATGTTAGCCTCTGTTTTAGAAGTTCAGTGATAATTACCTCCAGTCTGTGCTGGAGAAAAATTGAGTATCTTGATTATAGAAACTACTTCTTGGTCTCTAAAACATCACATTCTGGTGTTGCGTTCACACATTTTAAACTGTGAACATTCATGTCTAGATTTATATCTGGAGTTCACTTGCTTGTGAACTCATAGACTTGGTGGTAGAGAATAGATCTAGTGACATTGTGTCAGGAAATATACAAAAATAATAATCAGATTTCAGAATTTTGAATGCTTGGAAATAGTAAATAATAAAAATGGCTAGAAAGGTACCAATGTAAATCAAAGTAAGAAATTTGGGTAAAATTTCCTAGATGTTGGCAAGTTATGGGAAGGTTTTTTGAGGAAGAAGAAGTGATAAAGGCAGCACTTCTGTAGAAGTATTAATCCGTGTTGTTTGTAGCATGTATTTGGAGGAGCAAAGTAAGTAGCAATAGGTAGCAATAGTAGAGCCTAAAGCACATTGAAATGGCAATGAATGAGGGTAGATGGAAAAGCATTGCGGAGGTGACATCAGTAGGCTAGAATGTGAATACCAGTCAAAAAATAGAGATGTCAGGTTGTGATCAAACACTGATAAGTAATGTCTTTGTTTTGGACTTGGTCGATATGTACACATTAATTTTATTTTTCATCTTATTACTGGCTTGCTCTATATCTTTATACAAGCAATTACTAATTATGAAGTACTCTGAGGAGGCAGCATGGCAGTTTGATACCCTCACCAATCCTTTTCCTCTTGTGTACTATGCTCCTCCTCCTCCATCAGTATTTAGTCCAAGGAGATAATTTATGTTAGGTAATTAGTTGGAGATAAGATATTAATATCCAAGTTCATAACCTTTGGAAGTTGTGAAAGTGCCCAAGGCATTTAATTTATAATTTTGTTCCTGACTCTAATAGCCATAGTTCTGTGGGATCTGTTAGATGGGACTTTTTCATGGCAAATAAAACTAAGTAGGTTTTGAGTGAGACCCATGGAGTCATCATAAAAGTATAAACTATGAACTTAAAATATATTTTGTCTCCTTTAGTGTTTCCTTGGGGGGAAGGGCAGTGATTGCCTTGTTTTTTAGTAAATAATTGTGTTCATACGCATATGTTAAGTATATGAAACTCAATTCTTACTTTCAGGTCATTTGTGGCCTAACTGGTATCTGCTGGTCATATTTAAATTATTTAAAATGTAAAAACCAACTCATTGTGGTTCTGAAAGATGGCTGTCTTCACATCTGCTATATGTGAGCATATACGCATATATGACCAAAGAGACTTTAGTGATGTGATTAAGGATTTTGTTTGCTTTGAAGCAGAGTCTCATGTATTTAGGCTGGCCTTGGACTAACTGAGCCTCTGCCTCTGAGTGCCGAGGTTTTAGGTAGTCTTTGTGCATGATAGGCAAACACTACCAACTAGGCTACATCCTTCCTCATGACTAAGGATTTTGAAGAGTGGAGAATTATCCTGCATTATGTAAGTGATTGTAGATTCTGTCACACAGGTTCTGATGACGAGGAAATAGGAAGAGAGGTGTTAGGAATATCCATGTGATAGTGGGTCCTGGAGAGAGCACAGGAAGCTAGCAGTCAATTGTAGTTCTGGAAGCAGAGCTTGGAGAAGGAAGGAGATGGTAAGCTTTCAGGGTGGAGAAAGGAGAGTCAAGCCCAGGAATGTGGGTGCTTTTAGAAGCTGGAAAAGGGGAACAGCCTTCCTCAGTTCCCATAGAAAATGCACTTCTGATCACACCAGTAAGATTTTTTTTAACCTCCGGAGCTGTAACAGTAATTTGTGTTATTCAAGCCACTGTTTGGTGAGACTTACAAAAATATCAATAGAAAACTAATATATACAGTCTCATTGTGCATATTTCATGACCAATAGCTACATATGCTTATAGCTACTTTATTGGAGAACACAAAGTTCCTACTGTCATAGGAAGCTCGGTTTGACAACACTGGTGTAAAAAAACACTTTATTTTTAATATTTTGAAACTGTATATGTTTCAAAATATTAAACTGTGTGTGGGGGTATGTGTATATGAGTGCCCGTGCCTGAGGAGTCCAGGAGAGGGTGTCAGATGCCCTGGAGCTGCAGTTACAGGTGCTTGTGAGCCACTTGATACAGGTTCTGGGAACTTAACTCTGGTCCTCTTGCAAGAGCAGCAAATACTACCCATTGAGCCATCTCTACCCTAACAACACTGGTTTAAAAATATTTAAGCACCTAAAATAAAAGTTACAATTCTAAGCCTAGAATTACTAAATTAAAAACTTTGGTGAGGGAACGTCTATCAGTCTTGTATTTATTTCATCCAGATGTTTATTATATAGGCTATCATCTAAGAAAGCAAATTAGGGGCCTTAATTAAGACAGCTCAGTTGATACATTGTTTGCCTGTTAAGATGAGGATGTTAAGTCTACATGCCTATAATGTGAGTGCTGGCAAGGCAGAGACAGGTGGAAACCTAGAGCTTGGTGGCCAGCTCGTCTTGCCAAATCAGTGAGCAATACAGAGACCTTGTCTAAAAAGTACAGTGAAGAAAGATTAAGCAAGGCACCCAACATGGCCCCATGGTCACACATGAACATGTGCATACATACATGTATTGTCCACACAGGTACACATGTACACTACAGCAAATTATGGTAGTAGCTGAATACAGTAAAGTTCAGTGTGTTGACGGATAAGGAGATGAGGATTAGCTATCTGTACACAAAGGTCTGTTCTTCTGTGGTTGCTCTGTTTGGGAAGATGATCACCATTCTAAGAGGGAACAATGTTCAAAGCAAGACGTTGTGGATTTAAAGTGATACTTTAGATTATGAAACTGACGTGTTGCCTCTGCACTGAGCAGGCAACAACAGTCAGTCCTTTAGATATTGCAGATGCAGCCGTTCCTGCTCCAGTGTGGAATGTTTAAGTCCTCTTAATTTTGTTTCGTTTTTGGTACTAAGACTGAAGACTAGAACATTGTGCTCGCAAAGTATATGTTGTGCTCGCGCATGCACGCGCGCGCGCGCATACACACACACACACAGTACAGATACAACTTTTTAAAAACTTAAAAAATTGTAGTTAGTTGAATTTCTGGATTTATATTTTATGTTTATGGAAGGCAAAGTGTACTTTTGGGAATATTTAGTAGGAATTCTTACGTCTTTGAAAATTAATTTTAGTTTACGCGTATGGGTATATGTATGTCTATGCACTATGTGCATGTCTGGTACCCACAGAGGTCAGAAGAAGGTATCAGATCCTCTGAAACTGGAGTTCTAGATGGTTGTGAGTGAGCATATGGGTAGATTTTATCTTTACTGATTTAATGTCTCTGTCTTGTTTTATGTTTGTTTGATTGTTTAATTTTTCACAGAGTGTGAAGAAAACCAGGCTGAAGCCCTTGTGAGAGAGACAAAGTCTGGCTGTATTGAGATGAGAGGTAGGATGGACAGAGAAAGATATACATGGAAGCTCAGGTTCCTTCTCAGTGTTACTGTGCGAAGCTGTGCTGTGCCCTTTGGGTAGTACAGTATTGCAGTGGTACACAGTATTGCAGTGTTGGTTGAACCCAGAACCTTGTTCACACCAGATGAGTTAGTGCTCTGTCACTGACCTGTATCTCCAGCGGTGCAGGATTTTAACCTGAGAAGATTGAATTAGACATCAGTAGTAGATGAGAGTGTTACATCTTGCAGGTGACAGGAAGTTGACTGAGACACTGGGTGGTATCTTGAGCATAGGAAATCTTAAAACCTGCCCCTACAATGACATACTTCCTCCAATAAAGCCATACCCCTTCCAACAAAGCCATAAATACCACTCCTTGTAAGATTATGGGAGCCAGTTATATTCAAACTACCATAGATTGAAAGGAGTCAAAGTATGGCTGTAGTACTGTTCACAGTAGCCAAGATAGGAAACCATTTAGATTCCCATCAGCAGGTGAATGGATTAAAAAATATATAATGATATAGCTTGGCTTGATGTCTTAGTCTTCTAAGACCAACTACTAAAGAGGCTGAGGTAGGAGATCACGAGTTTAAGGCTTCCTTGGATGACAGAATGAGTGGGTGTGGTGTGAATATCAGCAAAGTATGATACTCATGTATGAACATGTAATGAATCCTTTAGTAAAGAAAAGAGAGTGAAGATGATTCCAATCCAGAGCTCCTGGGCGGCCATAGGTACATTCTAAAGGATAAAAATAGTATTTTAAGAACAGAGGCTAGGACAGATTCTAAGATGATATGTTAAGACTTAACTGAGAATAAATACTGTAAGAATTAAAAGAATGTGTATCTGAAGTATGATGATGGAAGTCAAAAGGGTAAATTGTGAATGTAGGTAGAATTGCTTCTTAACTTAGGTGGTGTTAGGGTTTCATAAAGCCATTCTAAGTTAGAGTAAAGCCTGACCTAAATATGTATTTATACACATCTGCACAAGAAGACTCCACCTTTTCTTTTTATAGAGATGCAAGCTATACGTCTACAGTGAATTTCTGTGAGCAATGTGTGCTTTCATTGTTCGCACATGTTTTTTGCCAGCATCTGGAAATTGAAGAGAGGCTCCCAAGCATTGAGGCAGTTCCTAATCATCTTGGTTTTGATCCAGGGGACAGCTGACTCAGTTTGTGATCATATGTGTTAAATATCAACAAATACCTACATGGAAAGCACCTTAGAGACTGACTGCCTTGGATGGGGGTCTTGTCTGGTCAGACTTTTTCTGATGCAGGTGTTTGGCATAAACCATATTGTTTGTGAGAACAGTTTAGTTATGGTGAGCTGCTTTTGATTTGTTCTGAGTGATAGAAACCTTCCTGAAACCCTCCCAGACTCCAGCCTTTTTCTCTCCCTCCTTCCGTCCATCTCAAGTAGGGTTTCACTGTGTAGCACTGGCTGGCCTGTAACTGACAAAGATCCATACCTGCCTCTGCCAGTGCTTCTCTAGACACAGAACACTTTTGCCTTTTCTTCATTACCACTGAGCTTAAACTTTTTAAAAACAATTTTAAAAGCTTATTTATTACTAAGTGGTGCTGGTGCATGCCTTTAATCCCAGCACGCAGGAGGCAGAAGCAGACATATCTGAGGCCAGCCTGGGCCACAGAGTGAGTCCCAGGACAGCCAGGGCTACACAGAGAAACCCTGTCTCAGAAAACAAAGACAAAACAAACAAAAAGCCTATTTGTTTGCCTGTCCACTCATCTATCCATACATCCATCCATCCATCCATCATCCATCTCCTATCTATCTATCTATCTATCTATCTATCTATCTATCTATCTATCTATCTAGAGATAGAGTCTTGCCACGTAGCCCATACTGACCTGGGACTTTCTGTGTGTACCAAAATGGCTTCAAGCTCTCAGTCCTGTCTCGGCTTCCACGATGCTCAAAGTGCAACTTCATGGCACCCTGCCCAGCGCTAAACACAATACATACACATGTGTGTTGTGGAGTTAGTTTTTCCTTTGCACCATGTGGGTTCTGGGGAGTTAAATGCAAGTCATAAGGTTTGGCAGCAGGCATTTTTACTAACTGGACCAACTCACTTGCCCTCTAAAAGGATTAAAAAAGAAAAAAGTCAGTTTTCTTGTTGCCAAGCTTGATGACTAGAGTTCAGCCCTTAGGACTCACTTGTGGAAAGAGAATGGACTCGTGAACATTTCCTCTGACCTCCATATCTGTACACCATGGCACATATGCACAACCTTCTAATCAATAGATAAAGGCTTTAAAGGTGGACCTTTTTCCCATTTTCTAGTGATTATTTTAAGGTTCTTTATGTGCATATATATGTGCATTTGTGTGTGTGTGTGATTTGAGTGCAAGCATGTGTGTGTCATGTTAATGAGTACATACAGGACAGAGAACTTGGTAGAGTTGGTTCTTTCCTACCTTTACATGGGTTTCCAGGAATGAATTTGAATCGTCAGGCTTGTACAGACGTTTTACCTGCTGTCTTTTGAGCCCCAAGTGCATTTCTTTCTTATTTATTTGTTTATTTATTTCTGTGATGCTAACAATAGAGTCTAGGGCTTCATACATGCTTACAAATATTCTGCCATAGTCGTAACCCAGCTTGCATGCTTTTTAAAAACATGTTTTATTTATTATTGTTGTTTGTATGTATGGTGTTTATGTGAGGGCAGATATGTACATGTTGTAATGTACTCATGGGGGTGAGAGGGCAGCTTGCTGCACTTGGTTTTCTCCACCGTGGGTTCTGAGGGTTGATCTTAAGTTGTCAGGCTTTTCCCCATGGAACCCAGGGGGATAGTGTTTGTATTTCTTGTTATGTGTATATGCATTTGTTTTTAGTGCAGAAGTTAAATTGTATTTTGAGATCCCCCTCCCCATGGTGATAGGGGTCAAATTCAGGGTCTTGTACATACTGGGGTATTTTGGCCTGCTTTATGAAATTAGTGTAAATTTACTTTGTGCATGGCTTATATATACCTACAGATTCAAGTTTTGTTTTGTTTTTTCTTAGTTTAGACTTTTTCTCAGAAAATGGTAGAGTTTTTCTTTTTAAATGTATAGATTTTAGAGAGAGGATGAAGTTATTCAGTTTGTTCAGATTTGTGAGTTTGGAGCTATTCTAATGGTGGTTATCTTTATGCTTAATACCATAGATGGCACTTATGGAAAGGATATAGGACCATGGCAGCAGATGATGACAATGGTGATGGACCGGGATTATTTGATGTCTGTTCTGGTAAGAACTTGCAGTGTCTTTCTGAATTGACTTACTCTTTGTTTCTTTCTAGCACTGGGAGTTTAGAACCAGGGCCTTTCAAATGCTAGGTACATTTGGTACTCTGTAGCACAAATTCTGATTGCAATGAAAGAGACTGAGAGCCAGATATTGGGGAAAGGCTGAAATCAGAAAGAGGAAACACCACAGTCAAATCTCACCTAGCTATTTTCCAGCTTTCTCAGCCTCACTCCTGGTCACTGCTCTGATGTTTTCCACACCTGCCTTAAATACCCTGTATCCCATCCAGGTCAGGATTAAAGGCAGGAGCTACTCTATTTGGTAGTCAGCCTTGAACTCACAGAAACACAGAAAGTTCTCTGTCTCTGGAGTTAAGGGATTAAAGGCATAGGTCACCACTCCCAGGCTTTCCCTTTTCTAGGTTTAAAGGTATGTTCCACTGAACCCAGCTGTTTGACCTTGTATTCAAAGATCAAGAACTTCCTGAGCTTGTCTGCCTAGTTTTTTTTGACTGTGGGTTGATCTCTTGATATTCTAGGTTTTATTAAATCTGTAACATCACCACATTACTCTGTCACAATAATAACCCTAACCTCATTTGATCTCAATCATAAAATCATTTACTTATTCTAAGTGGAAATGAACTTCAACCTGTATGTAAGTGAATTAACATAGCAAAATACTAGAGACATAGGGAGTATTTAGTATATGTGAATTTTTTTCTTTATTTTTTGTTGTTTTGTTTTCATAGTGCTGAAAGCAAACACAGGTCATATACTTGGCTACACAGCACACTGCTCTTTAGCTATATCGGTGCCCTTTTTGTATAGGGGCAGGGACATCTCAACTGTGCTTTGAGATTGGACTGGGACTATAGCCATAAATCACTGCATCTGGCTGACTTCTTTTTCCTTCCTTCCTTCCTTCCTTCCT
>PVIH01028027.1:0-15864 GCA_004025045.1 Sigmodon hispidus | reverse complement strand
TTTCTGAGAGGTCTCGACTGACTGTGAACAGGCAATGCAGAACTTGGCCTTCCTGGCCTTGTGTACACAAGTAGGGCAGAGTTGCTTGGTACCCCCAATCTGCCTGTTTCTCCATGCAGAGCATGGCATCCTCTGTGTTACCATTCTCTCTAGCTGATGTAGAGTCATAATATAGAAGTTTCTAGGGATCTGTTGAACTTATGGAGGAACTATACTTGGATCACCAGGACAAAGTATCACAGAGAAAGTTGTGTGTGAGTGCTCAGAAAACCTTCAAGAGCTGCATTGCCCAAAGTGAACTTGTCCCAGGTCTCCAAAGTTATACAGTATGGCCAGATTAATAAGAGTTTTACTTGTGAGTCTTGCAAAGACATTTATGGGCTTGACTCACAGTCTCCACTTATATTTCTTGACATATATATACTATATAATTGGTTGGACAGGTTTAGGGTATATTTCCTCAATAGCATTGTACTTTGGATTCTTTTGCTTCAACCACTTGAAGCATGGTTTGCTTTCTTCCTAAAGAGAATTCATTTTAATACAGTCCATTATAGTGTGCTGATCAGAAACCATAGAATTATTTTCGTTGCCTTTTTGTGATTGTAATTGTGATATCTTTATAAATTGTTATATAGACACTAGATAGGCAGGTTATTTGATATGTGACACAAGCCAAATAATGTGCATGAGTTAAAAACAACTGCACTTGAATTTGGACTTGTTCACATGTGCCAAACTGAACAGCAAAGAAATTGACTCTGTTTTTTAATTTCTGAATTTTTCTGTGTGTTTTGTCATGTTGTTGTTGAAGAGCTTCATGTAGGGAAGGGTGGCCTTTCAAACACTGTGTAACAGAGAGTGCCTAAACTCCTCTTTCTCTTGCCCATACCTCTCAGGTGCTATGATTGCAGAAATGCTCCATGCATTCAGGATAACTCTTTGTTATCAGCAAAATTTCATCTAATGATGCTCACATGCACAGCTCTCAAATACCAACATTAGGATATTGCCTAGTTCTGAAAACTAAGTTAAATCATGATTCTAATACAAATTTCTGAACTAATAAAAAGACTAGAACCTGAAAAGGTTAGAAAGACTACAATATCCTTACAACCACAACCCAGTACTATTTAATGTTGGAATTGTGAGATACTATATTCCCCACCTACAGTTGTCCTGAAGAAAGGAAAGACTAGAGAACATTGGGCAAAGAAAATGTTTAGAAAGTCAAATGCTGGGAAAAGCATAAGCCAGAGGCTCGGTTAATAATAAAATCTTGAATGGAAAAAAAGCATCACATATGTTTTGCATGTCTGCTGAGGATCCTCTGTATTTTAATAAATGTATATCTTCTTGGCTGACTAAAGGCTGCACCAGGTATTTTAAGTGAAAGTTACAGTGAAATCAGAATATTTCTACATGATACTGACACCTAGCTCTATTAGCTCAAGGACATCAACAGCAAATACAGATTCCAGCAACTTAATTAACCTTATCTGATTGTCTTAAACTGCACAGAATCCTGTCTCCCAATATACCTATTATTCTGGTTTACTTTCATTGCAATTGATCTTAGAGTGTATATGTAGAAACTATTGGCCACTTGACATTTGTTTGTCATTATGTGGCACTAGCATTCATACAAAATACCTATGCATTGTGTCTTGGGGACTATACACAGAGCTACAAAGATTGTGCTGACACTATAATGGAAATGATAAGTGTGGTTCTATTGAACCAATGTGAACTATTGAGACATCTTATTCTACATCAGAACCCTGTCTTTTCATGTGGGTCACAGTCTTCAACAGTAAGTAGTAAGCACTTGTGGTGTGGAAGATGGCTTACATGGTAATGTACTTACCAATCAAAACTAAGATTTGGGATTGAAATCACAGTATGTTTGAAAAAGATTAAAGGGAATGGAAAGCCACTATGCAGATCACCTATAGAGATGAAATTTAAAGACAAGAGAATGTTTGGGATTAGTGGGTATTAAAAAACTGGTTTAAAACACCAAGATTACAGTGTAAAATTTAGATCTGAGAATTTAGCCCTGTATTTTATTCACTTAAGGTGAATGTTCGGGTGCAAAAAATTTAGATTCACAATATCACAAACACACACACACACACACACACACACTCACACACACAAACACACACATCCATGCAAAACAACATATGATAAAGAAGCTTTTACTTTCCAGTTTCTTTTTTTAAATTTATGACAGTCAAAATTACATGCTACTTAATTGCATTAGAAAAATGATTAGTGAACAAATGACTCAGCTTTCTTACACATGCAAAAGAATATGCAAATATACAAGGTGATGAACCCCAAAGTATCATGTCACATCTACCCCTGCTACATGCTGTTAAAAACTATATGTTTCTCTGTATGCAGATGCCAAAATAAGACTGTAACCTAGCTTGACTCTTTGAAGATGGTAAAGAATTCAGTCTGAATTGTGGCAATTTTTCAGGTGACATTTGTGTGGGTATACTTGTTGGAAGCTCCGGTCCCGCAGTGAGTACTTGTAGGGCTTCTCTCCTGTGTGAATCCTCTCATGAGCTTGAAGGTTGGTTTCATAACCAAAAGTTTTTCCACAAGTATTGCATGTTTTCACTTTATTTTCCTTGTGTATGACCTCGTGTGCTTGCATTTCTGAATGATTATAAAAGCTTTTATAACACATAGTACAAAAAAATGAACCCTTTTTTCTGTGTATTGTCTGGTGCCTTAAGAGCATACTGGAATATTTGAAAGTTTTTGGGCATTCATCACATTTGTACGTCTTTGCTTTTCTGTTAGGTCTTTCTTGGTGACCCTCAAATTTGAAGTTTGAATTCTGGTTCTGGAAATGTTCAGACTGCTCTGACCTGGAGGTAATTTCTTGTTGTTTCTCTTCTTTAGGAACATGTACAGAAGAATTTGACCTATGAGATATTTCTTTGTACCTGGAGCTGACTTGACCTGTTCTGCTATAATTCAGAGGGATTCCATCAGAAGCATCCACTTCTATAGGCTCTGAAACCTGTTCCTTTTGGGTAAAAAAAAAAAGTGTATCCATCTCATTTTCAAGATTATTAACACAACCATTAACTTCAATATTTTTCGAGGGCCACTTTTGACCATATATTCTCTTTTTATGTCCTGTGAATATAAGAAAATGTATAAAAATATGCCCAAGAAGGTAATCCCACACATTATTTCCCTGCTTTCCAGATCCTGACACTCACCAGTTGCCAATAACATGTCTTTGATGATTGGCAAAGATGTCCTTGTATTCTCTTGTGATAAACTACTTCCTGATTGTTGTTCTTTAAGAATATTGATGACTTCTTTTAAAGACATGTTCTCAGAAAATAGGGCTTCTTGGCCCTGCATGTAGACATGAACCTGCAAACAAAAGAAGATTGCAATTCTCAGTGAATCTGTGAATGATTTAACTCCAGACCTGTAGTTGACCCTGTGGAATCACTAGACATTCATTTAGATTATTTGTATAATTTCTATTTCTTATGTTATTATGTTCTCATAACAAGTTATGTTCTCTAAAAGTAATTATTCATACTATCTTTGCAAATGGTGATTAACTGTTCTCAAAGAAAATTAAGACTTCCTTTCTGTAATGTCTGGCCAGATCATTGAATCTATGGTGTGTTTGTTAAAATTCATCACCTTGGTCCTTTGAGTTAGTGCCTGAGGATTATGCAAACCTAAATATTCAAAGAAGTCTCAATGTATTTGTAACTGTATTAGGTGTTTTGCTAAGAAATTTTGAGTTGAAGCGCCAGTATTTTTTTTTTGCTTATTTATTTATTTATTTATTTGATTCCTTCTTTCTTTCTTTATTTATTTATTTATTTTTTAAGCATTAAACACAAATGGCAAATTCTTAACCAAATTAAACAAAAAAAGATAAGACCTACTTCAATAAAACTAGAAACTGAATCACAAACATTATAGCAAATATGAATGAAATTCCCAAATATTTATCGAGGCATCTTTTGTGCGTGTGTCAGTGTTGCCTATGTATTTGACAGCTATATTTCAACATCACAAATTATACAGCATCATTCTGACACTTTAGTTTTTGGACAGATCAGCTCAGTGTTATTCAGTATAGAAAGTATTAAATAAATAAGGAAAGTGGATCTCCAAATTCCATCTCACAGTTCCTGGGGTAAGAGTTTAATAATGAAAGCCAAAATTTTATAAGTGTGCTGAGATTCCAAATTAGGAATTTTGATAAGAATGTAAGTACCACCCTAAATAAAACACATTCAAAACAAAGAGTATCTCATCTAATCTTCAAAAGAATTTGTTGTACTGTCTTCTCCCTCTTGTGAATAAATTAAGTATAGTTACAACCTGCCAGCAGTCAATCCACACTTTTCTGTTATAATAAATTTAATTTATACCATAGTTAATCTTCACAGAATTGATTTTACTGGAACAGCAATGATATAGTCTCCCCTATCAATAAACGAAAATACCTCCTTAACTTTTCCCAAATATAAATGATTACTTTTATTATTTCATTATCCCTCCAATAACTGTTTCTTACCCAAGGTACTCACCATGACAGGAGGCCTCAAGCACTCATCAGTCAGCCCCTCCATGAATCTCCCTATATTTCTTCCACTTGATTCCCACTGCTCATTCAAGGCAAACTTGTCTTACATACAGTGTCCAATTTTTAGAAACTGCTCCAAGACAAGCTGAGAAATCATCTGCTCCTTGTTCTGCTTTTCTGGCTGCAACCATGAAGTAAACTTCTGCCAGAGAGCCTGCAGTTCTTGCTTTGCACTGGAGCCATTGTCCTTTGACTGAACACTGAGCTTAACACTTGAGGACTTCGTTATGTCTTTTTCCTCTGCACAGCAGAGACATGAGTTTGAGCAAATTCCATATTGTTTAATAAATTGTCTGGTGATTTTATCTTTAAAAATTCTCTCTTCTGTGAAGCCGTTCTGCTGAAAATCCACAAAAATTCAACTTTCTCAGTCAAAGATCTGTCTTTTGACTTGAAGTCTGGGATAAGCAATTTGGGAATATGTTAAACATATACTTTAAAAAGACAAGAGATATATAATAAAAAGAAATATTTAAAACAAAAGGTTCTATATTTTTTATTAGAAACTGTTTCATTAGAATCCTAGAGAAATTCTACTAGAAGCAAGAAGAATAAGAAAAGCTGAGTGTAACACTATGTAACTATAGAGGAGAAGATATTTGAGTTGAGAATGTAAAGACCTGAAATAAGAGAACAATAATAGTTGTGGTTCCTAAGATTTATCTATTAGTACCTTGTAAAATGTACAATTATTGTTTTTGAATAAAAAATTTTATTTCTACTCTTACCTCCCATTCTATATTACATTTACATTAAAAACAACAAATAATTACCAAACAAAGAAACAAGAACATCAAATGAAGAAACAAAAAATGTTAAAAATAAATGACCAGTAGGATCAGAGCAGCAAAGACATTTCCATCAAAAGACAGCAAATTCCTATCTTTAAGTATTTTTTTAGAATTTTAGTGGCAATTTCATGATCTGTAATTTTGTCCAAAAGGAAACAAATATAACCTTTGGGATATCTCAATAATTGTGGGGCAGAATCTCTCACAACTCACACATAATCCCTCTCTTCTTAGAGCATAAATAAATGTTTCTCTTCTCTAAATTTATCTTTTATTTGGGTCTATTTCAAGGGTGATGACAGAAACCCTGGGAGGCTGTCTGTCTCCAGATCTTTGCTCTGCTTCATCTGAGGATCAAGTCCAGTTGACTTCCTTTTATAGTGCTAGACTTCATGAGTCAATCTGTGATATTAGTAGATTAGAGAATGAGATTGAATTAGACCCCCACCCCCCAGTATCTGGGTATGGCAGCCTCAATGTTCTTCCCATCAATCAGGATGCAGAGAAACATGGTCTCTGGTCCCAGGACAACAAATTATTCTAGGAATACCAACACAGCCTGTCCTATGGGAACAGGTTTTTATTAAGTAGAATGGCAAAACCAAGCAAACAATCAAGACTGGGAAAAATAGCTTTCCCCATAGTGAATCCAAGATAGAATTCTAACTCAGTCCCAGCTCTGTTATCTCTAATGCAATTCTTAGGCTTCCCTGGAAGAGCACGTTGTAGTAGCAAAATTTGGGGTTGTAAGAAAAGAAGACTCTGGGCCAAATGTTGAGGGAAGGTTGAAATATCAGACAGAGAGAGCATCACAGTCAATTCTCACCAAACTGTCTTTCACCTTTTTCAGCCTCACTCCTGGTCTCCTCTGCTTGTTGCTTCTGTCAGTCAATTCTTGTTCTGCTTGGTTTCTATGAGACCTTATATACCCTATTCCATCCAGATTAGAATTAAAGTATGTAGTCTTGAGCTCAAAACACAGAAGTTTCTCTCTGGAGTTATGGGATAAAGGATGTTGGTCACCACACCCAGATTTCCCTGTGCTGGGATTAAAGGTGTGTGTGATTGACTCACCTGTTTATTCTTATATTTAATGATGAAGGATTTTGTGAGCTGTCTGCCTAGAATTTGACTTTATGGTCCCTCCGATATCCCAGGATTTATTAAATATTTAACATATATCCACAACACATCCTAAGAAAGAATTGTAGGTCTCTGTCGTGAAAGTGGACAGTACCACCCTGAGAGGAAATATGAAAACTGGCATTTATCTTTCAGGTCTTCTACCCTGTTTCTTCACATATGACTTATTCTAAAATGAGGTAAAATTTCCTGATGTCAAGAGAGTTAAGAACTCCAAATACTTCAGTGAACAAGATAAAACCCTTGGTAGTGGGTTGGGACATAAAATACTAGGTGGCCTTAAGGTATCTGAAAGGCTGTACTTGTCTCACCTCTGTGGGAAAATATGAGTTTCATTTTCTAAATTCATTATGCCTGGTAAACATTTTGTGAGTATGTATTCTGGACAGTAATAAAAATGTGTATAGTAATGATGAAGAGGTTCATGCTGTTTTATACTTTTTGTTTTGATTTTTGTTGTTGTTGTCTGAATGTATTTGCAAAAGGTTGCCTTGCAGCACATCTGTTAAGAGACAGACTAGGTAACTGAGAATGATCTTGTACTGTGGTAGTATCATTGCCTGGGGTCTCAGCGCTTCATCCCTCTTTCAACCAACCAAACTTTTTTTTTTTTTTGGTCAGTTTTCTTGTGTTTGTTCATTTTTTGAAATTTTTTTTCAATGCAGCTCTCACTGTGCTGGAACTAAGACCATGTCAAGGTTGACCTCACACTGACATATGCTTGTCACGGACTCCTGAATGCTTACATTAAAGTCAAATGCTTAAGTATGGCTTTCTATAAGCATGTAAATTGTCAGGGTCAAATTCACATGTTGAGTTCTTGTGATCCATACTCTATCTTATTCTAGTTTCAGTGACTCACTCTGTTGAAGAAAACAGTTTTAATCTCCCTAGCAGCTATCAATTATAAATTGCTTCTTATTTAGCAGTGAAAATTTTACAATATTTAATTAACAATAAATTGAAAATGCAAGCAAGAAGGAAGACATAAATAAAGATAAGAAAAAAATTACAAGGCAGGAAGGCTTTAACAATTAACTTTGGTATCTTAGGAAGATTATTAGATCTTTATGGATTGGATGTATACAGGTAATTTCTCAATTATCAGAAAACAACTGAATCTTAGTAAAAAATTTTTCTTTTTTTTAAATTTTATTTATTATTTGGTGATTTTACATCATATACTTCATCAAGCTTAGTTATCAGAATTCTCAGATTCATACTGACTCTTACGATCTCCCCATTTACAAAAATGTTTTAAACATTAATATTAAATATTAATCACAGCCAAATAATCAATTAATTCTACCCAGGTGAGTTTAAAGTTGCTCATTATCCTTATCTTTACAGAAAATTATTTTCCAACTGTTTGGCGTGTGATGCTGAGGAGAGTAAACTTAGCTCAACAAATGCTATTTTGTATTCTAGTAGCCATAGAGATAAAATAGAGTTCAGTTCCACATTCCTAGCAGGAGCTTGCCCAGTTGTAGGAGAGAATGGGCTGGACACCTGGATAATTCAGGTGGGGTCTAGGACTAAAAGGAGTCTTCCATTTTAGAGAACTATGCAGAACTAAAGCAGACAGAGTCCTGAGAAAGAGTCTCTCACCCAGTTCTCAGAGACCATAGCTAGAAACTGCTGTTTACAGAGGGGCAGCATGACCTAAGTTCCAGCTATGGAATCCATAGCACCCTGTCCCTGCTAAGTGACCACCAAATGCTCTAGTCAAAATATACCACCATCATTCCTGGTTCAGCTGCACATTCCAGGGTTGATGGTGGGCTTCCCACCTCTATAGGAGACATTCCAGGGCACAGAACCAGAACAGCTTGACCATACCCCATGGATGAGCTATGGGACCCTGCACAAAACTAGCCCAAACATGCCAGGAAGAAATAATAATAATAATAATAATAATAATAATAATAATAATGATGATGATTTTCACCTTGGTACTAGCCAATCAAAAGCCTTACAAGTTGTTACCAGGCAACCCCACCCTTGTTTCTGGAAAGCCCCTAGCACAAGCCAATTAGCTAATGACTCCTACCATTATCCTCACCTGAACCTAATGCACAGCCTCTGGCTATAAAAGGAGCCCCCCCAGGGCCCTAATAAACCCTCCTGCACGATTCCAGTGTAAGGGACAATTGGAGTCACTCAGGAGCTAGCTCTTCTCTATCAATAAATCTTGCTTTTGCATTCTGATACTTCCTTGTCTCAGGTGGTCTCTCAAGGGTCATGACTTTGGGCATAACAATGCCATAGTAGAAAGTACTGAGCTAAATGGCTGACTGCATTTACCTTGATTTAAGATGAGACTCTGTGCTCTAATCTATAAGGTTTTTATTGCAGGGTACATTTTAAATCTACATGAATACTTTTCAACTCAACTGTAGATCCACATCACCATCTACTTAAGGGAATGAAAACAAACTTAAAGACCAATTAGTCATTGAGGAAAACATGGCCCAGTCACAAAAGTAAACCCAGTGATGCATTCAGAGGAATTAGGAAGAAGATAACTTTCTCAAAACACAATGTTAATAAAAAAGAAATAAAGAAAGCAAAATTGTATAATGCTTAAAAATGTAGCTGTTAAACAATACATGAGCTGGGAAATTTTATAATCCTCATTCATACTCAGAGATATTTGAAACTCAAAAGAACAACAAACATAATAAGCATAAAAGAAGGAGATAGAGTTTGTTTATTGTCTACCTTTCTTAGTGTGATGCATTCTAATAGATATTTTGATTTACTGGAAAATTGCAAACCATGTCTTTGAGTTATAGTGTATTCCATTTATTACATAAAATAATTAATGTGGATAGTAAATGTGTGGACTTTTAGCTAGTATTGTTTAGCTTTGACTTTTTGTTTTCTGTTTTAATTTTTTAAAAATATTTTTGGATGCATGATCCTACTTTGGAATTTTTGTTTCTTTCTTTTTTTTACGTTTTTTGTTTTATTATTATGAACAAAGAAGCCACACTTCCTATCCTTCTATATCCTTATTCAAGGTCCCTTCCCCCTCCCACCACATCAGGTCATTCTCTCTTCTCCACAACTCCCCATCACCACCCTGGGTAGGCGGTCCCAAGGTCCCATGGTCCCAATAATGCTTAGTTCAGCCTCTACTCCTGGTAGATCCAGTTTTCTCCCCCCAACCTCAAGACTGAGTTATGTTTTCCTCTAGGGGAAGTAGGATCCAATGAGTCAGTCCAAGGTGTTTCTCATGCCAAGCTGTTCAGTGATTGTAATTTGCAGCTTGGGCATGCTTTGTGTTTTCTTGTTTGGTTGTTTGTTTAGAGTCCACTAATGAGTGAGTACATCCCCTGCTTATCTTCCTGGGTTTGTGATACCACAATCAGGAGGATATTCTCCAAATCCATCCATTTGCCTGCAAATTTTAGGATATCATTTTTTTCTTACTGCTGAGTAGAACTTCATTGTGTAGATGTACCACAGTTTGTTAATCCATTCTTCAGTTGAGCGGCATCTAGGTTGTTTCCAGGTTCTTGCTATTACAATTAAGGCCGCTATGAACATAGTTGAGCTAATGCCTTTGGATTGTGACTGCCCATCTTTAGGGTATACACCAAGAAGTGGTATTGCTGGGTCCTTGGGGAGATTGAGTCTCAATTTTCTGAGAAACCACCAAACTGCATTCCAAAGTGGCTGAACAAGCTTACACTCCCACCAACAGTGGAGGAGTGTTCCCCTTGCTCCACATCCTCTCCAGAATAGACTGTGTCTTTTATCTTAGCCAATCTAACAGGTGTCAGGTGGAATCTTAAAGTTGTTTTGATTTGCATTTCTCTGATGGCTAAAGATGATGAGAACTTGGGAATTTTGTAAAGCTTAGGTCTGTTCAGGCTATGTACTTTTTCTACAGGAAGCAATTGTCTGAGAGGTAATTGTGTCTTTTGGTCAGAAAAAGGGAGGTATCTATGGAGAGGCCAGCAAGGAGATTGTTGGGTTTATGGATGTTAGTAGACATTTCTAAAAGTTGTCCTCTCTCCATTTTTCGATTCAGTATAGTTCTGGAAATTTTAGCTAAACCAATACGACAACACAAGGAGATTAAGGGTATAAAAATTGGAAAAGAAGAAGTGAAACTATCTTTATTTGCAGATGATATGATTGTATACATAACTGACCCACAGATTCTACCAGGGAATTTTTAAAGCTAATAAACACCTTCAGCAATGTAGCACGATAAAAGATTAACTCAAAAAAAAATCAGTAGCCCTCATACACTAAAGATAAAAGGGCTCAGAAAGAAATAAGGGAAACAATACTCTTTATAATAGCTGCAAATAGTATTAAATACCTTGGAGTAACTATAACCAAAGAAGTAGCAGATCTATTTGACAAAAACTTTAAATCACTGAAAAAAAGAAATTGAAGAGGATATCAAAAAATGGAGAGATCTTCCATGTTCCCTGATAGGATAAATATAGTAAAAATGGTAATTCTACCAAAAGCAATCTACAAATTCAATGCTCTTAAAATCAAAATCTCAACACTATGTTTTATAGACTTTGACAGAACAATACTGTGTTTCTCTTGGAATAACAGGAAAGCAAGAATTGCCCAAAAAATTTTGCTCAACCAAAGAAGCTCAGGAGGAATCACCATCCCCGACTTGAAGTTATACGATAGAGCTTCCGTAATAAAAATAGCTTCATATCAGCATAGAAACAGACTCATGGATCATTGGAATCAAATTGCAGATACCAACATTAACTCAAAAACCTATGGACACCTGATCTTTGACAAAGAGGCAAAAAAAATTCATTGGAAAAAAGATAATACTTTGGATTCTTTTGGGTCAGCCACTTGAAGCTTGGTTCTCTTTCTTCGTAATGTGAATTCCTTTCAATACAGTCCCTTATAGTGTGCTGATCTGACACCATAGAATTATTTTCACTGCCTTTTATTATTGTAATTATGCTACCTTTATAAATTGTTATATAGACACTAGATATGCAGATTATTTCATATTTGACACCAATCAAAGCCTCAATATGCATGTTTTAAAGACAACTGGACTTAAATTTGGAATTATACACATATGCCCCAATGAATAGCAAAAGAAAAATAAATCTTTCGTTTTACTTTGTAAATTTTATTGTCTGTTTCATCATGTTGTTTTTGAAGAGCTCTCATGTAGAGAAGAGTCGCCTTTTAAACAATTTGTAGCAGAGAACGCATAAACTCCTCATTTTCTTGCCCAGACCTCCCACTTGCTATGATTGCAGATATGCTCCATGCATTCAGGATAATTCTTTGTTATCAGCTAAATTCCATCAACTGACACTCACTTGCACAGCTCTCATAGCACAATAGTAAGATATGATCTAATTTAGAAACATAATGAAAATTATCCTAATGCAAAATTCTAATCCAATAAAAAGACTAGTTCCTGCAAAGTTCAAAAAGAGTACAATATCCTTACAACCACAAGCCAATAATCTTTAACATTGGAATTGTGTGATACTAAATCTTCCCTCCTACAGATGTCATGAAAAAAAAAACAAGATTCAAAAATATGAGATAAAGAAAATTTTATAATACCAAATGCTGGGGGAGGGATAAGCCAAAATTTCAGTTAGAATAAAAATTTAAATGGAAAAATGTATAACATGTGTTCTTTCATGTCAGCTAAAGAAACTTTGCATTTAAATAATTTTGATTCTTTCTCTTCCCTGACCAAAGACTGCACCTGGCACATCAATCAATGTTATATTTAACCCAGAGCATTTCTACATGTTACAGACACCTACCTCTGTTAAGTCAAGGAAATCAGCTGTACATACAAATTCTACCAACTCAATCATCCTAAACTGGATCTATTTAACATTTCACATAATCCTATCTCACAATATACCTATTATTTTCATTTTCTTTCATTACAATAACTTTTAGATTATTTAAAAAATGAAATGTAGTTTTTTCTCTTCCATGTATCCCCTTGCTCTTTCTCCTTTCTCCATCTCAATCTCTCCTGGTCAGCCTACAGCCTCCCTCCTCCCTATTCCCCCATTCCCTCCCCCAAAAAGCAATAAGTCCCAAGGTGGAACAGCTTGCCATCCACTCCAGGCAGGTCTGATTTCCTCATCCTATTATCAAGACTGGGTTAGGCATTCTTCTGAAGGGAATGGGCATCAAAGTGCCAGTCCACACATTGAAACACAGTCTGATCCCTCACCTTGAGGCTACACATACTACACATGTCAGTGGGCAGTGGCCTATACTTGGAGGGCCTAGTTACTTTTCTTGATGTTTTCCTAGTGGTTGTTCTTAATTCCGTGAGCTCCTCAGAGCTCCAGCCCGCCATCACTGTGGGAATTCTCCTCAAAGCCCTTTCCTCTTGCTCATATAGAATCTATTCCCCTGTTATCAGTTAGGCTAGAAGATCAGCCCAGTGCTCAGCTGTGTATCTCTGCCTCTATGTCTGTTCACTATTGGATGAAGGTTCCTGTGATGGCTCTTGGGATGGCTATTCATTTCCTTCTTGGAGAAGTTCTATCTAGGCACATTCACTATTGGTTGGAGACCTAATCAGGGACATCCTGTGAGATCTTGGAGGTTATCCTAGAACACAGACTTTTTGAACCCACATTGGCTTTCTCTATTAAGATCTCCCTCTTTTATTTCCCCCATCCTTGTTGCTCTTCTCACTCATTCATCTCCTTCTTCCATGATTTGTTCCAACACCTTCTTAGTTGTGGTTCCTTATGTTACCAATAAGCTAGGAGAATCCTCTCTATTTTCTGTTTCTAGGAGAATCCCTGGATGTCTCTCTTATACATCTTCTGATCTCAAGCATTTCAGAGGTTGTGATTGGTAGTTATGGTGTTCTTTGCTTTTTCTCTAAAGTCCACTATTGAGTAAGTACATCCTGTGTTTATCTTTCTGGACTATGGTACCTCACTCAGAAGGATATTCTCCAAATCTACCCATTTGCCTACAAATTTTAGAATGCCACTTTTTTTTTTCTACTGAGTAGTACTGAATTGTGTAGATGTACCACATTTTTTAAATACATTCTTCGACTAAGGTGCATCTAGGTTGTTTTCAAGATCTTGCTGTAGTGTGCAATGCTTGTATGAACCTACTTGAGCTAATGCCTTTGGAGTGCAAATGAGCATACTTTGGGTATATGACCAATAGTGGTATTGCTGGGTTCTTAAGGAAATTGATTCCCAGTGTTCTGAGGAATCAGCATAGTGCATTCCATAGTGACTGTATAATTTTAAACTCCCACCAAGAGTGGAGGTGAGTTCCCCTTGTTATGCATCCTCTCCAGGATAGGCTGTCCCCTGAATTTTTGATGTTAGCCATTCTAACAGGTGCAAGGTGGTATTTCAAAAAGTTTTCATTAGCATTTCTCTGATGACTAAAATGTTGAGCAATTTTCAAATGCCTTTCAGACATGTGTTTGAGGATTCTGTTGAGGATTCCCTTCCTGGTTTTGAACCCCATTTTTTAGCATGGTTATTAAGGGTTTGGATCTCTAGTTTCTTGATTTCTCCATATATTTTAGAAATCAGTCCTCTGTCTGTTGTAGGTTTGGTGAAGATCTTTTCTCATTCTGTAGCCTGTTGATTTGTCTTATTGACAGTGTCCTTGTCCTTACAGAAGCTTCTCAGTTTCAGAAGGTCCCATTTATTAATTGTTGATCCTTTTGTCTGTGATACTGGGGTTATATTTTGAAAGTGGTCACCTGGGCCAATGCATTCTAAGATATTTCCCAGTTACTTTTTTATCCAGTTCAGTACAGCTGGATTTATATTGAGGTCTTTGATCCACAAGGATTTCAGTATTGTGTAGGTTGATAAATTTGGATCTATTTTCCTTCTTGTACATACAACTATCCAGTAATGCGAACACCATCTGTTAAAGATGCTGTCTTTTGTCCAGTGAATATTTTTGGCCACTCTTTATCAAAAATCATGTTTTGATAGGTATATGTGTAAATGTCAGGGTCTTTGATTCAATTCCATTGATCTAAAATTCTGTTTATACGACAGTACCAGGCTGTTTTTATTACTATAGCGCTATAGTACAGCATGAACTCAGATATGATGATGCCTCTTGAAATTCTTTTATTGAGCAAGATTGTTTTGGTGATCCTAGGTTTCCTGTTATTCCATATGAATCTGAGTATTGTTCTTTCAAGGTCTTTATACATTGTGTTGGGATTTTGATGCGTATTGCATTGAATCTGTAGGTTGCTTTTGGAAAAATTGCAATTTTTACTATGTTGATCCTACCTATCCAGGAGCAAGGGATTTCTTTCAATTTTCTGATTTCTTCTTTAATTTCTTTCTTCAGTAACTTAAAGTTTTTGTCATACAGGTCTGCTACTTCTTTTGTTAGAGTTATTTAATTCTATTTGCAGCTATTGTACAAGGTGTTGTTTCACTTATTTCTTTCTCAGGCCTTTTATCTTTAGTATATAGGAGGGCTACTTATTTCCCTGACTTTATCATGTACCCTACTACATTGCTAAATGTGTTTATGAGATGCAAGAGTTCCTGGGTAGAATTTTGTGGGTCATTATGTATACAATCATATCATCTCGGAACAGAGATAGTTTGAATTCTTCCTTTCTAGTCTGTATCTCCTTAATCTCCTTTTGTTCCTTTGTTGCTTTAGCTAGGACATCGAAATTTGTATTGAATATATAAGAAGAGAGAAGACAGCCCTGTTTCGTTCCTGATTGTATTGAGATTGCTTTGAGTTTGTGTCCATTTAGTTTGATGTTGCCTTTTTGCTTCCTGTACATTGCCTTTATTGCATTTAGATATTTGTCCTGTATTTCTGACCTTTCCAAGACTTGTATCATGAGGGAGTGTTGGATTTTGTCAAACACATTTTTTTTTTTTTTTTGCATCTAATGAAATGATCATGTGGTTTTTTTCTTTCAGTTTGTTAAAAAGTTGGATGACATCCCTGTGGGATGAAGGTTACTTGATCTTAGTGGATGAGTTCTTTGATATGTTGTTGAATTCAGGTTGTCAGAAATTTAATGAGAATTTTTGGGACAATGTTCATGAATGAGATTGGTTTGTAATTCTCTTTCTTTGTTGTGTCTTTTAGTGGCTTATTTATCATGGGGATTGTGGTGTCATAAAAAGAGTTTGGCAATATTCCTTTAATTTCTATTGTATGAAATAGTTTGAGGATTATTGGTATTAATTTTTTAAATTTCTGATAGAAATCTGTACTGAAACCATCTAGTCATGGGCTTTTTTTTTTTTTTTTTTTTTT